>CAJPEX010000482.1:0-100354 GCA_905338405.1 Notodromas monacha
CGATGTGTATCCTCTTATTTATTTATTTTTTGCCACCGCCACCTTTTCGATGACTTTTGGAAATACAATGAAGGCAGATACTAAAAATTGTTTCGCAGGATGGTTTCTTCTCTGACACACGGGAAATAGTCAAGTGCTTCATTTTTTTTTCTTCGTCTGAGAAGTTGCTGTGCTCAAGTTCGAAGCATAATAAGAGAGTATTTCAGGACCTTGAAAAAAATTCCTCTGTGTACTCAAGTCTCTGAATCAAAATCGCCAAGCTGACTTGGTTGACATCTTGCTTGTCGCAGACCGGATGATCAATTGGGATGAATGTCCAAATAACATTTCGCGCACTTTTTACATCATGAACGCAACATTGAAAAGAGTAGACTTTTTTGCTCTTCTTTCAGCATTGTTGTTATATCTAGGATATATTTTCCGGGGATCAGGGGAGTTCCGAAAGTTTTTGGATTCCAATCTACAAGCAGAGACACGAGACAGATCCAATATTGCTTCTTAAAAATTAAACATTTCTAGAAGATAGCTGTGCATGCAAAGGTAAATTCCTGAATTTCATAAGAAAAATTAGGGCGTTTAATTAAATGAAGAAGGATTTCCAAGATGGGAAAAGATCAAAGGAACATTTGCATGAATATGATGCAAAATGGCATAAATCGAATTCAAAGCTACTTCGTTATTGTTCCAGATTTTGCTCACTCACTCACTCAAGGATGTGTGATTTTGATGTTCGTGATATGGATACTCGTATACACGTATTTGCAAGTTATTTAATGGCTTTAATAATTAGCGTGTCCTCGGAATAAGTGCCGGGAGTTTTTGTAGAATACTTTTTAATGGTAGATGGACTCGCAGACATTTTTGGGGAGCAGAGAAAAAGGTTTCCCAAGGTTTATTTTTTCAATCTATGAAATTAAAAACATAATGGCCAATTTTCTTGCTTGGATTATTCGCATATTTCTGGACTTGGTTCACAAAGCTCAGTTGCACTTTCAGTGACCTACGGTCAAATTAAAATGCGCTGGCCTGAAAAAAAAATCCGGGAACTGCATTGAATGCAATGGAAGACCAGATTCTGCCATCAAAGGGTCAAGTAATTCATGCTTATCTTTGGATGTAATATATTAAAATATTCAATTTTAGTTGTTTTTTTTAACCTTTCCTGAAGAGAATGCAGAGCCCCTGGACCTCACTGAACCGCAGTGTTTGAGAACCTTTTGATCTACATCCAGCAAAGCAACAGACATCTTTTCCCGGCGCTCAGTTGGACGCCGCTACGTTGGGTGGCACTCGGTCGGCCGGTCACGGTGTCGGAGACTCAAATGGCAACTTTGGACAAATTAACCAGTACGTGCTGAATTGAGTGCTGGATCGGAGGAGAATTGAGCAGTAATACCGTGGACGTGACTATGGAGGCAAGGAATTCGCGAATTTCCGGCTCCGCGTGCCGAGAAAGTAGGGGAGCGACTCTTTCCTTGTCGCACCCCATCGCCGGTCATTTTCAGCCGCAGTCTTCCCAGTGATGAAATTCGCGTTAGTACTCGCGCATCCGTGCAAGTCTCGTGCCCGTCGCTAATCCGAGAATTGAGACACACTTGGAGAGAGTTCAGAGCGCCAAAAAAAGTGGAAGGAGAGAGATAGAGAGAAAAAAAAGGGGCAGGAATCGCGTGTGGCGGCTGTATATAGACAGACGTTTGCACGCGAACCGCCCTCGACTCTTGCTCGCAAGACAAGCCAAGAGAAAAGAGACCGCATGAAATTCGCAATGCTGCAATTCTCGCGAAATATCACCCCCCCCCCCCCCCCCCCCCCCCCCACCCCCCCCCCCCCCNCCCCCCCACCCCCCCCCCCCCCCCCCCCCCCCCCCCCGCACGTGAGCGAAATTATCGCCGTTTATAGAAACGCGGCGCGTCTCTTCACAAGACGCAGTGCGTGATCGATTTCGCAAAGAAAACGCGTAGTTTTTCCCCGAGAATTTCTGTCGAGCACGGATTCGAAGCTTCACCAGACAAGACAATTGCGCAGATTATGACAATTTCCGAAACGAAGGAAATTACATCTTTTCAGAACCGCAGATTTCGAAATGAGCGACTCGTGAAGGCACGAGTAGTTGATTTAATGTTTTGAAAGCTTTTTAAATGACTTTGAAAGGTCCTGCGAATCGATATCACCTCATATGAGAGTAAAATATGTCTGAGAGAGTCTCCGAACCAGCTCAAAAACTCACAAGCTTTCATTCAAAACAGCTTATGAACATTTTTCCTTCCGAAAGAAACGGCATTTTTTTCTGAGTTTAAGATTCCGGCTTTTTACTTGAGAAAAGGCCGCAGAAATTCAAGTAAAAGTGTTTTTTCTTTTACAATCGGAAGCAGAAGCAGGGCTCCTTCCACTTTCCGAGTTTCTCAAGAGTGATGGAGGGCCGAAAACAAATGTTATGGTCTGAGACCAAGCACAATCTCAAGCAACTCAATCGAAGTGGTTTCCATTATTTTCGAATCAAAATCGTGGCGGCGAATGTACGCCTGATAAACCGAGAAAGTTAGACCGCGAAAATTACTCTGCGGATTCGCGATGCAGAACCTTGGAAACTAAATTAAAATTGTACTACAATCACAAGTAAACCGATGTGTTTCGACTTGTGTTGAGGATTGGTTTTCATGGCCTGAACGAGTGAGTACTTTTTTTCAACGTTCATTTCAGAGCCTTTTCCATCAGCCTGAGAACGAATTTTAAAATACTGAACGTCTGCGTTGGTTCCCATTGTCAACATTTCATGGGGAATTTTTTTTAGCAATCAAATATCACGAGAAATTTAGTACCGCTTGACAATCTGATTTATCAGCAAGAGAAGGACAGGTTCACCCGTTATCGATGATGAGATTCTCACATAATCAAAAATTGAGTTATAAATTTTGAGTTATACAAAGGTTGAAGAAAATAAAAAAAATATTTAAATTATGGACTGATTGATCAGATGCCGAGTTAATCAGGGCACGTATGATTAAAATTATACTGTAATCTCCCTGAGGAAGTCCGGCTTTTCGCTGGCAGACAAAATCCCACGCGAGCGTCTCGCCGAGCTGCTCGAATGTTCCACAAGAAAATCAATCCCGCGGAATTTTAATTAGAAACGGATGTTGCGGAGTTATTTCCGGAGCTGAAAGTCCGAGAGTGAGAGCCGGATGTGAAAAGCGCGGAAACGAATTTCCGGCTTACCGAAATCTACAAGGATTCGCCCGGGCTGGTGATGGATGAGACGAACTGTGGAGATAGTCCAGGGTATGAGAGGAACCCAAAGCACTTTGGGCTGGAAATTACGGGGAAAACGAATGCATCCTCCGGAATTCCTTGTCCGGAGAAAGAACCCGGGTGCTGAACAATTAGCCACCAGCCACGCTCGCTGTGATTGACTACTATGATTTTACATGCTTCCTCCATTCCAAGAAAATGCTTCATGGTTGTCCTCTCACAGTGAAAACGTTTGCCTACTCAGAAAGAAGTTCGAGACAATGATACACCTTGGATTTTACGGAAGGCCTTTTTTACCCAAGTACTACGCGCACTGTTTTTTTTTTTTCAAAAATACATTAAGCAAAAAACGAGGTGCGCGTCAGAGTACAAATTTTCGAGTGACATTTTTGAAAATTGGAAAAATGTCTCCCTATTTTAATCATACTACAGAATTATTTTCAGGAAACAAAAATACCACCCTTGAATCCGATTTTTAGTTGGGCTTGAATTTAGATTTTACCAAAACAGCGTATCTAATAGGAATTTTGGTAACTGAAAATTATTTTCTCCCTATTTTAATATCACAATTATTTTTATGAAACAAAATTATCACCATATTGAATTCGATTTTCAAGGGGCTTGAATTTAGAGTTATTTCGGAACAGTGTTTCCAATATGGGTTATTTTGGTAAGTGAAAAATAAGGTGAGCTTCTTGATGCGGGATAAAAAATGTTCTCAAATTTTTAGCGAAAAATCTAGGGCGCGCTTCTTTCTCAAAGGCGCGTGGTACTCAAGTAAATAAGGTATCAGAGGCTGATCATTAGCTCTTGATTAATTAAAATTAAAAATTAAGCATTAGGACTAGCAAAAAACTATATGCCTTCGTGACTATCGACGTCAAGGCCGTGAAGACACAGAATCTTTATTTTCAGGAGCCCGTAAGGTAATATATAACTCATCTGGTGCGATTTAGGAGTACTAAAATGAAAATTTTAGTTTCGAGAAGGTTTTCACGGCGTAGTCATATGATGAACTGCTGGCTTCTTCGAATGTCTTATGCATTTTCAAGGGTTCAAACTACGACAAACTAAGAAAAGTGCTCTGCTAATTGACGATTGCCACGAATTTGACGGGTAAAACGTTTATCTGATTTTTGTGATTTCTAGAATCTCACTGGTTGAGCGAAATATCGTTCATGTCAGAAGAACAGTTAAAATTTGTGGTGTATTTACAAGTCTATTAATGGTGGTTTCTGATCCAGAAAATTGATAACGCGAAGAATAATTTTAAATTCCAGAACTAACGAAATCATTCAAGCATCCCTTGATCACCAAAAAATTATCTGCTTCGTCCATTCAATGCAATAATGGACTCCCAAAAAAATTCATGCAGTAAATCTCGCACTTGAAGACCATCGAAGAATTTTTCTGAGGTTCAGTTGGCAAAGCTAGTGAAAATCTTCTTGCTACTGTGTATCGAAGAGGCATTCCGACGTCGTTTGGCATGCATCGAGTATCCAAGCATATTGCAGCATGAAGATTCCATGCCCCAGGCGTGTGACACAATGTCTTGTACCTTGCGTCTCATTAAGAGCCCGGAAAAGAGAGCGCAATGGGTATGAATTGATTCATGAGGTCGCGTGGTTTTGCAAGGGTCGTGAAGTAAGCATTGTTGGCAAACTTGCGGGAAAAGAAAGAGTTTCTCGTGGTTCCGACTGGGTATGGCAGACAGTGGGTGCCCCCATGGCATGCGATGACGCCTCGGAAGTTATGATATTCCCGTCATTAATTCCTCGCGAGGTCATTAATTCTTCCCGGAATTTTCACGACGAGCTCGCGGGTCATCAATCAAGCCTCGCGTTCGCCCCTTGGTGTTGCCCAATCCTTTCGGTTTGCCGGGTACATGTCCATGATAGTACTCCATGCGAGGTGGGAACTCGTGGAGAAATTCCGCTCAAAATAAATTGAAAGCTATCAAATCCGCATAATTACGAGTGACAAGCATCCAAACACTTTATTTTTGGTTCTCTGATTTTCACTTATAATTCAAATTTACAGTATATTCGAAGCTTGAAGGAAGCATAAAGCACAAATGATCGTACTTCCATGGCCAATGTTTTTTTCACATAGCGTACTTCTTTTGCGAAGACATGTGTTCAAAAGAAAATTATATGTGCCAAGTGAGGAGCACGGGAGGGATAAGCAGCTGCACAACATTCAAAGTAAAATGCAGGATTTTTGCGAATTATATATATTTTTCAGAATTAATATCCGAACAGCACGAGTCAAAGGAGTATAAAATTCGCAACATACAGTATCTTCGAACAGAGAGATCCGGGATTTATGAATGAAAGCTGCATTCTATCAGTAATTATGTTGTGGATTCCACTGGAAAACACTAAATGAAGTAAATTGAATTTGGCGTAATCGAAGGAAAAAAATGTTTATACCCAGCGTGAAGAGTCGACTGGGCTGAAAATATAGTTTATTTGCGGGTTACACTCTGCAAAATTGACCCAAAAATTATTGCAGCACCCCATTTATGCCTAAGTCTGAATTTGTTTGAAATGCGCATGAAATCAATCCGGAAAGCAGGCTGTGGTGACAGATGAGCTTTATTTTTCAAGGCTATTTCTAACTCTCCTAACCTTCACTGAAAATTAAGGCATTAAACTCCAATCCACTGCAGTTGGCAGTAATCGTATGTGTGACCATCATATGCGAAAATGGGCATTGCAGTGATCCTTGATCATTCGAATCAATATCAAAACGTAATGAGTGAAATTCCGTAACAATTCTCGAAAAAAAAGAGCAGCCGAACCTTTCGAGAAAGTTCGGGCTTTTTTTCGTGTGGAACAGCTGATGAGTGGAGAGAGTTTTCCCGCAGTAATAAAAGATCATGGTCGTAAAAAGGTTTGAGGGAAAAAAAAAGAACATGCAGTGTCTACTGTATATGGAAAGGACATGTTACGGCTGAGTTTACCGCGATATTGCCAGTGATCTAAGTCTGGTGAGTGGAACAATTCGTCGCTGGGCTGGGAACAATGGACCTTCGGAATGGTTTTACATCGGTTCAACAAGGCGCAGACAAGGACTTGCTTCTGCTTCGTATATATAGGCAAATGTTGCAACCAGACTTGCATCTATAGTCATCCAAGGTTACAGCGTCAAGACAGTTTTATGGACTCAGGTTTGTGTGTCTCTTTTATTTTTTCAATATTCTATTGGATCAATGCCTTTTCGAAACGTGGTCTCGGAGTGAAAACGCGAGTTCGTTTCTGGTCGCACGTTTTCTAAAATCCAAGTCATGATTCACTCAAATAACACTGCAACTCAAGATGTGAAGAATTTTACGTAACGGCCTCGCTTTCGATTTTTTGAATGATTTAAAAAACTCTAGTGTTTGTCCGGGTACTCGAAAATTAAATGTGAAGCGCCAAATTACTTGCCTCGGTGGGTTTTCAATCATCAAAGCCTGAGAAGTTATCTTATTAATAGTTTAAACTTTATTTTGAGCTTCCTTCGTAAAGTTCCCTGCTTTTTTCTTTGCGTAGGCCGCATTCCTCATGAAACAATCTCAGATGTTTTTGTTACCAATGATATATTGTAAAAAACCTGCGAAAAATACGGGTGCGGCCTTTGGGCACTCATGGAGGCCAAGACACAAGTAATTAAGATATTTGCATGTTCTTTTTTCAAACTGGAGGATAATACTCAAATAAGTAGTAGTTTTTCTGCAATCGTCCTTCGAACACGTTGTAAAATACTTGACTTCCTGTGACTCCATAACGAAACATGCAATTCTCTTCCGGACTCTTCTGTGTTCCACTGATGCCTTGTTCATTTTTTTGGTCACCAAGAAAGTGGGATTCCCTTCACCCGAGAAAAAATATAAGGCGACACAAAAGCGTATCCGCCTCCGAAACGAACGTGTTTCTGCGGTCGGAATATATCATTCTGAACACACGTCACCTCTAATGTGACGGTATTCAAATGGGCTCGCTAGAAAAAAAAATCGAGGGAAGACTCTTTGTTAATTTTTTATTATTTTTTTGCACTGAAACGCGAATAAATACGCGAGCCACGTGCGGTTCTGACTTCGGGGAAGCTATTTCGGAAGAAGGAATAAAAACCTTGTCCAACTTTTGAGTCCATCCAGCCCAATGCATCAATCGTCAGCTGTGGAATGTGTGACAGATCTTGGTCTCATTTTTCGCTTTCCAGGCAGAGTTTATGGAACAGAATGGAAATTATGTTAAACCGTAAAATAGGTCCTTGAGTCGCTTGCTTTCCGCTACACATCGCACTCGTATCGCCACTTACTATCAAGTGTCCAACTCACTATCTAGTGGCTCAATTCAGCTTCATCTTCCAGTAATTACTAGTACCTGTATATTATCATATTTCTCGAAAGTCAGCTCGGCAGCATTAAATTGAAAATTACCTGTAGGCGTTTTGTAAATTTTTGGCGCAAGGAATATTGCATTTTTACTCGGGGTAGCTCATGAAGTTTGTTATCACATCCACAAAACTTCAAGACTAATTAATTTGCCTCATTATGACAAATCAAGTTTTTAAAAATTCCCGAAGCATTAGCATCTTGAAAATTCTATATTCATGAAAAATACTTATGAAAATATTCGAAGAATTTTGGACACTCGAGTGCATCGAAGTGCAAAAACATTACCCAAGCAATTTTTCGCTCCAACTTTCCAATCGCTTCCCGCCTAATCATACGTTTAAAAAGAAGAGTGTAAGGTAATCTGCACATGAAGAATAAGCTTTCTAGTAATAAATTTGAACGAGCTGAATTTTACTCACAGGTACGGTTGACTTCTTCCATCACCATACAAAATTCCCATGCCAAAGACTTTTTTAGGCAGTCGTCACAAAAATAGCAACAATGTTTCACGACGGAAATTAACGCAATATAAACGATTTTTAATTGGGACAGCATTTCGTGCTCTGGTCAAATTTAATTGCAGTATTCTCCTTACGTCATAGTTTTCTCCAAGATCATGAAAATAATCATTTCAGATGGGATTGGATTCACTGTGCCTGAGAATTAGTCTCATTCTGAACCTTTCAGAATTTTACGCTTTATTCGCAGACGTGGATGATGACTCCGAAATATTAACATCACTTAGATCTATGATATTTCCCTTGAAATTGCCACTCAAAAGCTCTGCTGTGCAACCGATCATCAATACGCGCGGGAAAAGCAGTATTTTCGTATGAAGCGATGCAGCATAGTTTTGTGATTCAAACTCAAATTATTATCAAGGAGTGATGATTTTGTGTAGCTCATCAAGATACCGAAGAAACCTGACGATCAGAAAGCAGTACGAACCGACAATTCTGTCGAGGTAAGCAGATTACTCGGCACTACTGGTAAACCTAAAGTTCTTTAGCCCGCGCTTTCGTTCCTGTCTTTTTATGGGCGCAAAACGCCGCAACCAGCAGCCCTTTTACTCCTTACGCTTTCGCTGTCCGACATATATGTGAGTGAGTGAATGAGTGAGCAAAGCAAAAAGAGGAGAACAGAACGTCATTATGCTTTGCGAATGGCTTCTCGCTCCAAAAACGATGGGGAAGACGACCGCAGGTTTTCATTCTGAATTCGTTTAGCGTACGCCTGCCTGCCGGCCCCGAGAAACAGAGAGCAGCAAACATTTCTGCCGCCCGTGGAAATTGCCCAACGACCAGATGACCGCCACGGCGCCGCCGAAGAACAAGAAAAGCGCCGAAATATCCACTCGACGCGTTGCAGAACGCATCTGCCGTCCACCCACATCTGCTTACCAATTTTTCGACAACTCGGGAACTAAATTTTGGCTAGGGCTGTCGGTAAGGCGTTTAAGGGGGCCAAAGAAACCTTTAAATAAAATATACTTACAACAACGCCTCTCTTACGCGTCTCCTTTTGTGTCACGTCCCAAAGAAGAGAAAAGGAAACTTGAATTATGATTGAATAGCACAAGCTTCATTGTGAAGAATCGCTATACTGTACAGGTGATGTCCCGCAATTCGACCCTAACACATTGCCGGGTAAGGATCGAAATGCGCATTGGTCAAATTGCGGGACGATGTCAAATTCGATGTTTTCTACATTCAATTTGACATCGTGAGTCTCTCTAAAGGCCGAATTGCGGGACTTCAAATTGCACCTGTACTCACTTTTTTATTCCTTCTTCATCTTTGCATCTTTTTGTATCTCTGTTTTGGATTTGTAAACTCATTTTTCTTTAATCACTTGCGTTGTGATTTCAGTGTTCTTTGTGAAGATTCCATTTCATATCACCATGAATCATTCCGAAAAAAAAATCTAGGATCATATATTCAAGATATACCCTTGAATAAGCGCATTTTCTCAGCCACAACAACCAGCTGATTGTCCGTGTTTTGTTTTTTTCCCACTTCGTCTTTATCATCCATTCTTTTGTTGGGTTCTCTTAATTCCCAACAAAGGTTATGAAAAAAAAATCGCGTTATTTTATGTCATCTGACGATATCCTCATTTGAAATGTTGTTTCCATAGAAAATTTGAGTCCCTAATCAGCTGGTAAACTGAATTCTGAAAATTAGAATCCTTAATCACAGGTGAGGTTCACTTTTTCTATCGTGATAAATAAATTCCAATATGCAAAGAATTTTTTCGGAAGTCATCAAAAAAGCTGCAACAATGCTTCAAGGAGGAAATTTACGTGATATAGAAGATTTACACGAACTTTTGACGCCATTTAGCAGCAGCATGAAAGTATCTCAATGGCGAAATTTCGGTATTCGTGACAACTTTCGGGTTAAAAAAATATAGAATATTTTATTATGCCCTTCAGCATAAGGGTGTGTTCATTCGACCTGTGTGTATCTGAAAAATGTAAAAATAAATATTATAGAAGAAAAGATAGCATTGACGCTTTCCATCCAGGTTTTCCTTGCAAAGAAACTATGGCCCGACTTATCCCTCGCACGAAGCAATTTATCTTTATGTTCTGGCCCACGTTTACGCATATTAAGCCTCATTTAAAGTCGCGCATTGTGGAGGCGTGAGTAAGAATGTCAACGCGGATACAATCGGCGCTAATTAACGCGGAGGAAGCGTCGTAGAGGAGAAACGACTCTGTTTTGGTCCATTGTGTCGTGATTTTCTCCTTCTTCAGGCCACTTTCTTTCCAGCCTTTCGCCGACAGCTAATATCCTTCGCAGCGTAAAGGTCAGAATGTCCGTTCTTATCTGTATAAACATCCGCCTCGGAATAATGAAAAGGCAGCAAGAAGAAACCCGGGGAAGAAAAGCAAGTAAAAGTGACGTTCCGTAACAAGTTATTGTGCTGGTGAGTTCAACGCATTCGAGGGGTTGGCTTTCGTTTACTGGGCTTAGTCCCGTCGAGAGACGACCATAACTTGCGAGCATTCGTGAAAAGTCTCAGTCACTGCGAAGAAAATGAGAAAAAACCTCATGGCCGTTTGACCATCTCGATCTTGTTTTTCCGCTGTAAAAGAGCTACAAACTGTGATAATTAAAAGATACACAGTACTTCTGCCAATNGGTACGGTTGACTTCTTCCATCACCATACAAAATTCCCATGCCAAAGACTTTTTTAGGCAGTCGTCACAAAAATAGCAACAATGTTTCACGACGGAAATTAACGCAATATAAACGATTTTTAATTGGGACAGCATTTCGTGCTCTGGTCAAATTTAATTGCAGTATTCTCCTTACGTCATAGTTTTCTCCAAGATCATGAAAATAATCATTTCAGATGGGATTGGATTCACTGTGCCTGAGAATTAGTCTCATTCTGAACCTTTCAGAATTTTACGCTTTATTCGCAGACGTGGATGATGACTCCGAAATATTAACATCACTTAGATCTATGATATTTCCCTTGAAATTGCCACTCAAAAGCTCTGCTGTGCAACCGATCATCAATACGCGCGGGAAAAGCAGTATTTTCGTATGAAGCGATGCAGCATAGTTTTGTGATTCAAACTCAAATTATTATCAAGGAGTGATGATTTTGTGTAGCTCATCAAGATACCGAAGAAACCTGACGATCAGAAAGCAGTACGAACCGACAATTCTGTCGAGGTAAGCAGTAATGAGCCGTGATGACCATTTGGATTTCAAGAAATCGGGCGCGAAAGCAAGGACAGAAAAATACCCGCGTTTTGCGGCGTTGGTCGTCGGGAAAATGAGGAATGCGAAAGCGACAGGCTGTATATAGTGAGTGAGTGAATGAGTGAGCAAAGCAAAAAGAGGAGAACAGAACGTCATTATGCTTTGCGAATGGCTTCTCGCTCCAAAAACGATGGGGAAGACGACCGCAGGTTTTCATTCTGAATTCGTTTAGCGTACGCCTGCCTGCCGGCCCCGAGAAACAGAGAGCAGCAAACATTTCTGCCGCCCGTGGAAATTGCCCAACGACCAGATGACCGCCACGGCGCCGCCGAAGAACAAGAAAAGCGCCGAAATATCCACTCGACGCGTTGCAGAACGCATCTGCCGTCCACCCACATTTGCTTACCAATTTTTCGACAACTCGGGAACATTTAAAACCGATCCCGACAGCCATTCCGCAAATTCCCCCGGTTTCTTTGGAAATTTATTTTATATGAATGTTGTTGCGGAGAGAATGCGCAGAGGAAAACACAGTGCAGGGTTTCTTCTCTTTTCCGAACTTGAATTATCATTGAAAAGCACAAGCTTCATTGTGAAGAATCACTATACAGGTGGTGTCCCGCAATTTGACCCTAATAAATTACCGGGTATAAGGATCGAAATGTGAATTGGTCAAATTGCGGGACGATGTCAAATTCGACGTTTTCTACATCAAACTTGACATCATGAGTCTCTCTAAAGGTCGAATTGTCGGACGTCAAATTGCACCTGTACTCACTTTTTTATTCCTTCTTCATCTTTGCATATTTTTGTATCTCTGTTTTTTATTTGTACACTCATTTTTCTTTAATCACTTGCGTTATGGTTTCAGTGTTCTTTGTGAAGATTCCATTTCATATCACCATGAATCATTCCGAAAAAAATCTAGGATCACATATTCAAGATATACCCTTGAATAAGCGCATTTTCTCAGCCACAATAACCAGCTGATTGTCCGTGTTTTGTTTTTTCCCAATTCGTCTTTATCATCCATTCTTTTGTTGGGTTCTCTTAATTCCCAACAAAGGTTATGAAAAAAAAAATCGCGTTATTTTATGTCATCTGACGATATCCTCATTTGAAATGATGTTTCCATAGAAAATTTGAGTCCCTAATCAGCTGGTAAACTGAATTGTGAAAATTAGAATCCTTGCTCACAGGTGAGTTTCACTTTTTCTATCGTGATAAATAAATTCCAATATGCAAAGAATTTTTTCGGAAGTCATCAAAAAAGCTGCAACAATGCTTCAAGGAGGAAATTTACGTGATATAGAAGATTAACACGAGCTTTTGACGCCATTTAGCAGCAGCATGAAAGTATCTCAATGGCGAAATTTCGATATTCGTGACAACTTTCGGGTTAAAAAAAAATATAGAATATTTTATTATGCCCTTCAGCATAAGGGTGTGTTCATTCGACCTGTGTGTATCTGAAAAATGGAAAAATAAATATCATAGAAGAAAGAGAGCATTGACGCTTTCCATCCAGGTTTTCCTTGCGTTCTTTGATACCGGGCTGAATAGGGAGCGTGCTTCGTTAAATAGAAATACAAGACCGGGTGCAAATGCGTATAATTCGGAGTAAATTTCAGCGCGTAACACCTCCGCACTCATTCTTACAGTTGCGCGATACAATCGGCGCTAATTAACGCGGAGGAAGCGTCGTAGAGGAGAAACGACTCTGTTTTGGTCCATTGTGTCGTGATTTTCTCCTTCTTCAGGCCACTTTCTTTCCAGCCTTTCGCCGACAGCTAATATCCTTCGCAGCGTAAAGGTCAGAATGTCCGTTCTTATCTGTATAAACATCCGCCTCGGAATAATGAAAAGGCAGCAAGAAGAAACCCGGGGAAGAAAAGCAAGTAAAAGTGACGTTCCGTAACAAGTTATTGTGCTGGTGAGTTCAACGCATTCGAGGGGTTGGCTTAGCAAATGACCCGAATCAGGGCAGCTCTCTGCTGGTATTGAACGCTCGTAAGCACTTTTCAGAGTCAGTGACGCTTCTTTTACTCTTTTTTGGAGTACCGGCAAACTGGTAGAGCTAGAACAAAAAGTGCTGTAAAAGAGCTACAAACTGTGATAATTAAAAGATACACAGTACTTCTGCCAATGTAGCTGCGAATTTGTATTCCTTCTTTTTCCGAGATAAACTGTTCACGACGAATTATTTTCCTCAGAAAATCAATTGAGGATAATTTTCACCGCTTGGAGACTTCAATTCTATTTTCAAATTCCTGAATCTAAAAAATGCTGAAAAGGTGAAATCGTTGCTACATTAATTTTCCTGCAGAATTAGTAGCCAAATATATCGTATGAAAAAGTGGAATGTAACTGATGCTTCCAAAGAATATCGAAATTTGCTTGTCCTAGCAAAACGTATACTTTTTTGGAATCTCTCAATCAAGCCAGAACTGCAATTTCATGAATAAGTTTGATCTTATAGATCTCAATAAAAGGCAAATTTATTCATGAAATAAACGCGGATTTTTTCCATCGAACTTACATGAGGCATGCCTCAAAATAAGCCAAAATAATATTATTGAAATTCATTATGAAACTTGGATCATCCGAATTTACATTAAATTTCATCATTATAGTTTTAGCTACTATTTCTGCAAGAATATGTTACAAGCTTAGCAGCTCGATTTTTACAATTTTAAAGATTCCATTTTTTAATTGAATCGGAATCTGGAAGTGAAATCCACAAAACTTGCGGTGATAATTATTTCAAGTGACTTTGTGGGGAAAAATTATGTTTCACATATTCCCGATTTCTTGGGGTGGTCATTGCAAACCGTAAACGTTGACAGAAACTTATGAATAAAAATACATGATCACATTCCGACATTCCTTAATAGCTAAGAGCGACGAGCTTCAGATGACTGAATGTCAAAGATATTTCTTTAATTAATTTTATTAGAGCATGTTCATCAGTTCAGTAAATCTTTCATTCCACGCGATATTGGGAAAATTCCTTTTGGCTGAAGTGATTGTATTTTTTACAGCATGTTGTCTTATTGAACCCCCATTGTTTTATGACAGCTTCACTAAGATTCTTCGGCATCCAAAGAACTTCATGAGGGACGAGGTATTGTTTTGATTCACAAATTCACAAAAATAGTCATTTGGTTGACATCAGTTGAGAGGACAAATAACGACATTATTCACGCTTGGTTGACTGATCAGGTGATGTGAGGAAAATTTTCCAAATGCAGAAAGAAACGAAAAAGTCTCCCAAATCACTGACCAAGCCCAAGAATCGGCTCCCTAACGTTAAATAAAATGAATAAAAAGTGAAAACTTTCTAGAAGACCCTCGCCGCTGAATTTCGCGGGCCAAGGCAAGGTGTGACCTTCTTTCTGCGCCACAAATTTAGCGCCTGGCCTTCGACTGACAAAAAGAAATTGTAGTCATCAGTTGGCAGCGGAGAAAACGGGACAGCAAAAGTGAAAACCGAGCCACATGCCCACTGGCACACAAAAAGGAAACCGAGTTCCACTGGTCGCATCTGCCCCGCCAGCAAGTGGATAGCCGGAAGGAAGATGATTGCTTCTCTTCCGTCACAATCTCACAACTACCATGAAAGCTTCTTCGAATTCATCACCCTGCTGGAAAAAATTTAGCTGCAGTGCCGCAAACTAATTACATTTCTCGTGGGAATTTGTGTTGCATTGTATGCCATGTATTTCAAGATGCTGCACGGAAAATTAAAATTTTCATCATCAAATACTAGAAAAAACACACCAATGAACAGTATATTTTTCAGGCGTTCTCCTTCCTTGGAAAGCTATGCAAAATTCTTGTGAGTCGCTGACAAAACCTACATTCATTCGTAAAAAATGTATTAAAACACACTCTCCTAAATTATATCCACGTCGAGAATATTTGAAAAACAGTATGTTTATCGTGTCACTTCGTTGTTGGTTGCATGCAGCTCAATCGTTTNTCGTTTACTGGGCTTAGTCCCGTCGAGAGACGACCATAACTTGCGAGCATTCGTGAAAAGTCTCAGTCACTGCGAAGAAAATGAGAAAAAACCTCATGGCCGTTTGACCATCTCGATCTTGTTTTTCCGCTGTAAAAGAGCTACAAACTGTGATAATTAAAAGATACACAGTACTTCTGCCAATAAAGCTGCGAATTTGTATTCCTTTTTTTTCCCCGAGATAAACTGTTCTCGGCGAATTATTTTCCTCAGAAAATCAATTGAGGATAATTTTCACCGCTTGGAGATTTCGATTCTATTTTCAAATACCTTAATCTAAAAAATGCTGAAAAGGTGAAATCGAACTACATTAATTTTCCTGCAGAATTAGTAGCCAAATATCTCGTATGAAAAAGTGGAATGTAGCTATCATGCTTCCGAAGAATATCGAAATTTGCTTGTCCTAGCAAGACGTATACTTTTTTGGAATCTCTCAATCAAGCCAGAACTGCAATTTCATGAATAAGTTTGATCTTATAGATCTCAATAAAAGACAAATTTATTCATGAAATAAACGCGGTTTTTTTTGCATCAAACTTACATGAGGTATGCATCGAAATAAGCCAAAATAATACCATTGAAATTTATTATGAAACTTGGATCATCCGAATTTACATTAACTTTCATCATTATAGTTTTAGCTACTATTTCTGCAAGAATATGTTACAAGCTTAGCAGCTCGATTTTTACAATTTTAAAGATTCTATTTTTTTAATTGAATCGGAATCTGGAAGTGCAATCCACAAAACTTGCGGTAATAATTATTTCAGGTGATTTTGTGGGGAAAAATTATGTTTCATATATGCCCGATTTCTTGGGGTGGTCATTGCAAACCGTAAACGTTGACAGAAACCTATCAATACAAATCCATGATCACATTCCGACATTCCTTAATAGCGAAGAGCGACGAGTTTCAGATGACTGAATGTCAAAGATATTTCTTCAATTAATTTTATGAGAGCATGTTCATCAGTTCAGTAAATCTCTCATTCCACGCGATATTGGGAATTCCTTTTGGCTGAAGTGATTGTATTTTTTACAGCATGTTGTCTTATTGAACCCACATTGTTTTATAAGAGCTTCACTAAGATTCTTCGGCATCCGAAGAACTTCATAAGGGACGAGGTATTGTTTTGATTGACAAATTCACAAAAATAGTCATTTGGTTGACATCAGTTGAGAGGACAAATAACGACATTATTCACGCTTGGTTGACTGATCAGGTGATGTGAGGAAAATTTTCCAAATGTAGAAAGAAACGAAAAAGTCTCCAAAATCACTGACCAAGCATAGGCTCTCTAACGTAAAATAAAATGAATAAAAAGTGAAAACTTTCTAGAAGACCCTCGCCGCTGAATTTCGCGGGCCAAGGCAAGGTGTGACCTTCTTTCTGCGCCACAAATTTAGCGCCTGGCCTTCGACTGACAAAAAGAAATTGTAGTCATCAGTTGGCAGCGGAGAAAACGGGACAGCAAAAGTGAAAACCGAGCCACATGCCCACTGGCACACAAAAAGGAAACCGAGTTCCACTGGTCGCATCTGCCCCGCCAGCAAGTGGATAGCCGGAAGGAAGATGATTGCTTCTCTTCCGTCACAATCTCACAACTACCATGAAAGCTTCTTCGAATTCATCACCCTGCTGGAAAAAATTTTTAGCTGCAGTGCCGCAAACTAATTACATTTCTCGTGGGAATTTGTGTTGCATTGTATGCCATGTATTTCAAGATGCTGCACGGAAAATTAAAATTTTCATCATCAAATACTAGAAAAAACACACCAATGAACAGTATATTTTTCAGGCGTTCTCCTTCCTTGGAAAGCTATGCAAAATTCTTGTGAGTCGCTGACAAAACCTACATTCATTCGTAAAAAATGTATTAAAACACACTCTCCTAAATTATATCCACGTCGAGAATATTTGAAAAACAGTATGTTTATCGTGTCACTTCGTTGTTGGTTGCATGCAGCTCAATCGTTTGATAAATGAGCACCGAAAAATAGAAAAAATTTAATGCAAAATGATCATTTGAACGGCGCTGCTCCTCTCCATAAACCATCATTTAGCATGCGAACCCTTGGTGACACAAAATCCTTTTAAAGACACCTCCTGAATTTTTTTCTGGTCTGCATAAAAAAGGAAATTCAGATTCATGCAAATGCAAAAACTAGATTTTATAAATTTTCGTTTCTCTCGAGAAATGCGCCGGGAGGTATAAATTGTGCCGGAAGCTTTCGCCGATTCTGTGTCGTACACCACAATCATTCTTGCTTCATTCCGCCATTTTTCACGTTTTGAAGCATTTTCCAGAAAGCTCCTCCGAACTTATAATCCAAGTGTTTAAGCAGGCAGCAAGCAAAGAACGCACTAGATCAAACATCGGAAAGCATGATTATAAGTACTAATATGTTCCGCAACAGAAGCCCATACAGTACTCATAAATTCTGGAAGAAGTTTGCAGCTGAAATAAAATGCGCAGTCTTACATCCTCAATATGATATAAAAATTGGTTTGTGTCGTAAGCCACGCTTAACGTCGATTTTGGGATGAGAAAGAAAATGCGGAATGGGCTTCCCATGAAAGCGCCGGAAGATAAGAATCTCTGATAGGCATCCGTGAGATGGGGATGGAAATGCGAGTCTCCCACTCAAGGAACCTCGGGCGACGGTAGACGAGGATTTTTAATGGTTTACGGTCGACTTCAACTTGGGCAGTACCAACTCATGGTATAGTGCATTTGGTGCTTTAGAAGAACGCCTTTGATTTACAATCGACCTCCGAGCGTCGCGTCCAAGTCCGAAAAATTCAACTAAATAGAAACCCATCTTTTCTCGACGATCGAGGGCGTAACCCACTGTGACTTCTACGGTGAGCTGAAAATCGTCGAGAAAGCATCATGAAATGAGGAGAATCTGGAGAGGTTTTCGAACACTTGCCTTTCTTTCTTTCCGGAGTTCATGGAACACGATTATATGTAGTGCAGTACTGCACAGTACTTCTAGCACACCCTCCACATCCGCGCACTCCATCGAAAATGATGTTGACGGAAAATTTAGTGAAACCCTGAAAACATTTATTTTCACTCATTTTCGGTACATCGGGGATCTATGCCTTCGGACGGCTGATTCTTGACAGAATTCAAAAGCACGACTGACCAAAAATTGACGTGGGAATCCACTTTATGAAATTCTGCGATCGAATTCCATCCACTTTGGCATTTGTGTTTTGGTTTGAAGCTCAGCCCACTTCACGGAACCTTCTGCAATTACGGTTTCTGTTGCAACTCAGCAAAGATTATGAAGTGACGAATCCTTGATTTTAAAAAAAATACATGAGTATAGGGACACTACTTTATTTCAATTTCAAGATTTTTTTCAACTTCCTTTCATGAAAGTACTTTATGTCCTTGAAATAAAAAAATAACTGGCCGAATGGTCATGGTTTTCACATTCTGCAAATCTTCGGGAATCCACCAAAATTATAGTGCTGAAAAGTATGAAGATGGATTGTCCAATCTGAAGGAGGGAATTTGTATAAAGCCGGGTTTCGTTGCAATATAACTATACCACGCAGACTTCGATACAAATTCATATTTATAGGAGTTTCGGATGAGTCAAAAATGGAAATTAAATTTTAATCTTGACTACCGGTGACATCTTCCCAAACCAAAGCTCCTCATCACTATAATGAACGTAGTATGGACATGTATCTTGTGATCACAGCATTTCTCTCAGAAGTTGAAAAAAAACCGTGAGAAATTTTTTCCACATTTTTGCTTAAAAAAAAAAAAAATTACTTGGGTATCATGCATCAAATTCCACGTCATGTGTTTTTCTTCAATTGCGATAGGAGGTTTCCTGAAAAACATTTTCTTGAGTATTCAGAGAAAATATGCTGTGAATGCATAAGAATGATTTGGGGTCATGATGGGGAGTTGGATCATAACTAATTGCTCAGGTCGTGGATGGTTTCGATTTCGTCACAACTTCCGATATCGAGTCATTTAGTTGATACGAATTCCGGTGGGTTCATCATTGCGACGGGTCGGCGAAATGGTGAGAAGAGCAGGAAAACCGGGCTTCCGACCGAGTTCAAGGGTCCCAATGCCTCGACGTTCGCCCGACCCGAGGTCAACCCGATGACCCCGCCGTCCCGCCTATTGACTCATTTCGTTCCTCGGGCCCTCGTTTATCACCCATCCACTTAACCGTCATTGGCCTCCATAAAGTTCATTTTTTCCACGCAGACGCGGGAAATTGGCTCAGTTGATGCGTCCTGCGCGAAAACTGACAGACTGTGTGGCTGGCTTGTGGTTCGGCTCCATTCGGCTTCCTCGGAATATTTTCGCTTTCAACTTTCAGCTTTCGAATATCCGGTCTTTTCGCGTCTCAGGAAAAGGGCATGAAGAACGACGCGATCACTTTATGCTATACAGATTATTATATATGCTTTCATTTAATGCCGACTGGGTGTAGCGTTTGCATGATCCCAGTTTTTGAAGCGAAGCTGATCATTGAAAATTTGGCGAAAGCAATCGTCATTCGCACACGATCCGGACTTGCATGAAGTTCCGGAAGAACGGTGTTGGCAAAGATATGTCCATGAGAATCAATATCATGAACATTTGATTTCGGAAAGTGGTTCACGAAGCTTCTTGGTGAGTCGAATGCGAATATGGCTTCACAAAAATTAGCGCGAAGAAGCAAAAAAATTATAAAAAATTCAGAATCACAGCATGGTTGACCTTCTTTATAGCTGCAATGACCATAAAATTAATTCGAGACGAATGTGATTTCTTTCCCGTGGACGTGTTTATCTATCCAAATTTCTGCCAACAACGGGAATTTTGACAAGTTTTACTGATGGCCACATGTTTCGCCTACTCCTTTTCGATTTCACTTGTATGAAGCGATAATTTTTGTAATGCCGTGTGTGTCATCAACAGTCTAAACTTTTACATCGTAAAATTTTTTCCTCTTCGCTTTTATTGTTAACAAAGTAGTGTCTGATGTTAAAATATTCCTGTCATAATCATGTTTCAAAAGGCGAAAATCTTCGTTGTTACACCTGCATTCTTGATAATGATGAGTATTTTTCCCTTGAATGCAAAAATTGTATTTCTGCTATATGGTCATAATTTATGCTGAACCTTCGGCACTTCATCAATAATTCATTTAAGACCCTTCGGAGCGATTGGAATTGGATTTTATTTCCGTATATCTGAAAGTTAATCAGTTGAGAAACTTTCCAACTTTCCGAGGGTCGCTTGCCCATTTGACAAATTCTTACGTCACAAGTGCGATGGACTTCCGATTGGATTCTATGAAGTCCATTAACCGGGGAATTGCATGAAAACGGCAGACAAGCATCCCTTGAGGCACAATTTCGAAGTCAGAATGATTCTCAGGGTTATTATACTGCAATATAACACTGTTAAGCTGAAATGTCAACTTAATGCATCGGAGGAAAACCAATTCACGATTCCTTACACACTGTTTGCGTAAATATGGTATACAAAGCAATCGTCATTCGCACACGATCCGGACTTGCATGAAGTTCCGGAAGAACGGTGTTGGCAAAGATATGTCCATGAGAATCAATATCATGAACATTTGATTTCGGAAAGTGGTTCACGAAGCTTCTCGGTGAGTCGAATGCGAATGTGGCTTCACAAAAATTAACGCGAAGAAGCAAAAAAAATTATAAAAAATTCAGAATCACAGCATGGTTGACCTTCTTTATAGCTGCAATGACAATCGAATCATTTCAAGACGAATGTGATTTATTTCCCTTGGACGTGTTTATCTATTCAAATTTCTGCCAACAGCGGGAATTTTGACAAGTTTTACTGATGGCCACATGTTTCGCCTTCTCCTTTTCGATTTCACTTGGATGAAGCGATAATTTTTGTAATGCCGTGTGTGTCATCAACAGTCTAAACTTTTACATCGTAAAATTTTTTCCTCTTCGCTTTTATTGTTAACAAAGTAGTGTCTGATTTTAAAATATTCCTGTCATAATCATGTTTCAAAAGGCGAAAATCTTCGTTGTTACACCTGCATTCTTGATAATGATGTGTATTTTTCGCTTGAATGCAAAAATTGTATTTCTGCTATATGGTCATAATTTATGCTGAGCCTTCAGCACTTCATCAATAATTCATTTAAGACCCTTCGGAGCAATTGGAATTGGATTTTATTTTCCGTATATCTGAAAGTTAAGCAGTTGAGAAACTTTCCAACTTTCCGAGGGTCGCTTGCCCATTTGATAAATTCTTACGTCACAAGTGCGATGGACTTCCGATTGGATTCTATGAAGTCCATTAACCGGGGAATTGCATGAAAACGGCAGACAAGCATCCCTTGAGGCACAATTTCGAAGTCAGAATGATTCTCAGGGTTATTATACTGCAATATAACACTGTTAAGCTGAAATGTCAACTTAATGCATCGGAGGAAAACCAATTCACGATTCCTTACACACTGTTTGCGTAAATATGGTATACATTAATCCTTAGCCTTCACCTGGAAACCCTCGCAAATGGATAGATGAAAAAAAATATTACTGTTTATGGTGTAATACACTCGAATGCCCCCAACCAAAAAAAAAAAGAAGAAAGAGAGAATGGTGTTGAAATACTGCTCCCATGAAGTTGACATTGGATCAGGTTAAAAGTAATCTCCAGAGCAGGACGTTTTGTTTCACGGAGCCGGAGATGGAGTTTCGTCATCCTCAGCAGGATGTGAAGCTTGTTTCCTGGGCTTCTTGTCAGGAAGAAGACCAAGATGGATGACGAACACGAGTTGCGCATCTTCGCTCGATTCCCGAAGCCGCTTTACTAATCCCGAGCTTTGTTTTGACTTGGTTTTATTTCGCCTTTTTTTTATTTTTTCCTCTCTTTCTTTTTTTCTTTCTTTCTTTTTTTCTTTCTTTCTTTCTTTCTTTCTTTCTTTCTTTCTTTCTTTCTTTCTTTCTTTCTTTCTTTCTTTCTTTTTTTTTTTCTTTTTTTTTTTCTTTCTTTCTTTCTTTCTTTACTTGGCCCGCGAAATTCAGCGGCGAGGGTCTTCTAGAAAGTTTTCACTTTTTATTCATTTTATTTAACGTTAGGGAGCCGATTCTTGGGCTTGGTCAGTGATTTGGGAGACTTTTTCGTTTCTTTCTTTCTTTCTTTCTTTCTTCCTTTCTTTCTTGCAGGTGAACGTGCGCGAGGCTTGCGGCAGTACTTGCGGTTCGTGCGGAACAACTGGTGCGGGAGGTCAAGCGTGGCTCGTTTCCGGAATCGGTGTCAGTGGAAGCGGAAGCGAATCAGCAACATTTTCGAGCCCCATCGCCTCCGCAATGAACTCCTCTGTAACGTGCAGGGAACCAGAGACACTTGAACCATCGAAAGCCAACGTTCCCCTTTTTTTTCCGAAAAATTTCTACACTGGAGATATATATTTTTAAAATTGAAATCTAGTAGCATGACGAAATGTCCACGTAAAATAGAAATGTGTGTGTTTGCATTAGCCAATCACAGAAATTAAATTGATTTAAAATCGAAAATGTGATAAGTGGAGTTTTTCGTGGTCTTTGCCTCGATTTTAAAACAGCTATATTTGAGCCTCTATTTCATTCAATTTATTACGTCTGTTTAATTAGGTGCACATTTACCGTAGTTTGAAAATCCTTCGTGTAAGTTTCTGAAAGCAATTGAGAAAATATGCCTGAAGATCTCATATTTTGAACCATTAGTGAGGCAGAAGAGAGGAGTTTTCAATATCCTGGCCATAACTTGCCTAATACCATTTCAGAAGTTCCCTCTCTCAAAAAAAAATATCTCACATGCCACCAGACAAGGTGCCTACAGATGACGGTTGTCCCAGTTGGACGCGGCCTTTGATATTTCTGCAGTCGGTATCATAGTAAAAAAAAAATCCTGACATAGCTCATGATCTTCTCAGGATCTAGGGTTTTTTCCTTATTTTGAAAACAGTCTTTTTACTGCATGGTGAAAAGTGAAAACGTTCCAATTACAGCCAGAGTTTACCAGCCATGTCAGGGAGTGGTAAAAATCTGTCAGGCCAGCTGAACTTTTACATTTTTTTAAACCATTATCTGTAATTTGGCAAATGTAATGGTTTAAAAAATCATTTCAATGTTTGTGCCTGGCCTGAAACGTTTTAGCACCCTTTCACATGGGTGGAGAACTTCGGCTGTAACTGGAAAGCTTCCACTTATCATCACGCTATAAATTGGAAAAATTCTTCAAAAATACGAGAAAAATCCCAGAACCTTAGAACATCACGCGCTATGTCACGACTTTTTTTTTACTATCGCATTTACTCTAGAAATATCAACGGTCTCCATCAACTGGAACAACCCTTGTATATACAGCATACCACTGCGTGAAAAGCCATGTTCCAAGTCTGACAAGAAGGTAAATTAATCATGCGTGAACATGTCTTATATTCTGTTGGATGGTGGAGCTGAAAAGTGAGTGTTGAAAAATCCTGGATGTAAGTGGCCTGTGATTCACAAGTCGAATATACTCTCCGCTCATAAGAAACATCTCGCACACCACCAGCCCGAGTGCCCGCATACTGTGTACCAGCACCACCACCACCACCACCACCATCACCGCAGTAATACCTTGTTCTAAACCCCAAAAGGTTGAGAAATCATGCCTGAAGATCTCTCCTCTCGGGAACCACGAGTAGAGCAGTAAAAATGAGTTTTTGAAATCCCGGTTGGCAGGTGACTCCGCAACGGCTTTATGAGGTTCTTCATCATCTCCAGAAGCACGTGCAGACTGGAAGAACATGTCATTCGGACAATGCCATCACGCACTGGACTAGAAAGGAAAGGTTTTCATCCGGCGCAAAAGGTGACGACACAGACGGGGAGATCCGAGAGAGAAACTTTGGTCGGCAGCGATCGGCTCGATATATCACAGCGTCGCCGACGGCCACGACGCCCCGGGGGCATGCCATGGAAAAAATACATATATGTGTGTACAAATAAAAATAAATAAATAGCCCCCATGCGAAAGGGAAAGTCACTTTTCGTGCACTCTGGCAAATATTTGAAGAAGCTCGGACTTGGTTCGCAGGCGAAGCCGCCGCGGTTATGAAACCTTTTTTTTTTTCATGCTGAGGTTCCGGCGCTGTGAACCTAATGCTCGGGTTATGTAAACCACCACGCACTCAATATTTACCTTCTTTTGAGAGTCCAGTTTCAACAACAGCAAGCCCTTCCTCTTTTTTTGCGTGTGTGTCTTGAGGACTCGTCAGCGATTCTCACGACGAGACTCCTTTTTTTTTTTCGTTGCCCTCGAGCCAAGGAAATACTGAATGTTCGGGAAAGCTCTTTCGGATCCAGCAGGGGGAACCCGGATTTCCAGTGTCGTAACCCATGCGGGATCCAATAAGGAACCTCACTCGACGTTTTGGAATGTTCATCTCATTCAACCAAACAAGCTGTCTTCCTAGATACACTGTACGCTATTTGTCTTCCACAAATACTTTTGATATGCATGCCGAAGCACGACTTTGATTCGTTTACGTTTTTACAGTTTCCTCCTTATCGCGTATCTCTATATTATTTGTTTCGTGGAATATTAATTTTAAACTTTTTAAATATATTTTTACAGTTTCCGGGAAACTCACAGTTGCGAGTCCCAAAATGAGCCCCATTCAACGACGGCAACATTTTAATTGCGGTCTGACCGAATAAATTTTTGTATGAGGGGTTTGGGAGTGGCTACGAGTTTTTCAAGAATTGAAGTTGCGAACAAACCAGGGTTTCTCGACATTCGTGGTTCTCGTAATATTCAAGTAAGATATCAATTTACAGGCCCAAAAAGTATCACTTCAATCTATGATTAAAATTGAGCTGAAATAACGTCAAAACACAATGCTGAATTTTTTTAGGAGAAAAAAAAAACTCCCGCTTAGTTATATATTTTGCAGAAGTACGTTCATTCTTAGCCTGGCAGCTGGAAAGCCTTGCAAATGGACAGCCGTCTAAATGATTTCAATTATATGGTGTTTGAGAAATGATGGCAATTTTTCAAGAATGCCTAAAACAGTTCCGGCGTAAATAGCTCCTGGGCCTCCTCACTTTTTGCAATTTCATAATTTAAAATTGGCACATTATTCGTTCAGCCATCAAAAAATAAATATGTGTATTTATCAGCCTGATGTGTTTCTATGAACAAATTAACTGGGCTGGGAGCAGAATTTATCCGTTTGAACTGAATGAAGAAGGACGAAAGAATTTTGGGACGAGGTTGCGCTTATGGAACTTGAAAATTCATGACATGGATTTTCAGATTGTCGGGGAATAATTTCGCTTCGTTCTTGAGTGAAAGAAAAATGTGGAAGGTCAATACAGTCAGAGAGGATATTTCCTTATAAATGTTTCCTTTTCGTCCAAGGAAACAAAGATATGCAATAATATCCTCGTCGGCATCACGACTTCGTGACGAATTCCCTTTTACGGTAGGCGGCATATTTCGGTAAAGCAGCAAGTTCCCGGCCACTGATGACAGCGTTCGTTTATTCCCGCCGACAGCGGGAGATTTTTCTCCGTCGTGATTCGATCGTATCTCGCCGAACGAGTTGTTCGAAGGGAAAACGAAGGTTTCGAAATCCCTGGCGAAAAGGAACATTATTTTTTAAGAAAAATTTTTTTTTATTTCTTTTGAATTTCCCCGGAGAAACATTTCTGGGTTGACCTGCGTCGCGCGGCGGAAATTTCCTGGGCGAAACGGTGCGTCGCGGATTCGCGGCGCGATGATTTACGACACGCGTCGAAGCAATTACTTCACGTCCGAGACCTTTTTTCTAAACTTATTTTTTTTCTTCATCTCCAGGTTTTCTTTAATGTATGGCAGAGTTTGGCCCGCGGGCACAATGAAAAGTCCCACCTCGGGACAAAAGGAATGCCGAGGGGTTGCGCAACGCAGAGAATCATAAATTTCCATGCACTCATCCTGAATTCTCTCCGCCGGCGTTGTCCGCGCTGTGAGCGCCGTTACCTGGTTCTCTCTATTGGGCTTTCTAGGACACACGGATTGCCAAGATATATATATATATATATGCTCATTTTTTTCTTGCACGCGCGGGTTTCTGGGAAGTCATTCCGTCAGTGCAGAGTTTTTCTAGAATCTGTTCAAGTCCTATTTAAATATATTTATGCTGAAAAGCCCCGATGAGAATTAGGTTTTATACCCGGGACAAAAGTCATTGCTTAATCTTTAAATGCCAAAATTCTCAATCTTGAATTGAATTGCACATCTTTGTTCCTCGAGAAAAGCCAAAAAATCCCAAGGAAATTCAACCTGGTGCCCCTGTCGAACATTTATGCTAAACATGGTTAGCATAGAGTTCCGCAGCGGAGCCCCTCTGACAACTTGTTTCGAAGCCCCATAAACGTCTCGATTTTCTTCACAAAAGTCCAGGATTTATGTCGCATACGTGGATGTGTGGCCTTGGAGTTAATGTAATTTGTGTCCGAGAAAATTGGTACTGCAGATTATCAGACAAGAAATCAACTGAACCAATTTAATCATCAGTCGACTGTGGATTGCGAAGAACTATGAATTCAAACCCAAGGCGACAGATCAAGAGGGTTAAGCCTGATAGTTGAAAGGTGTGTTTTTACCATGAACGACTGGAATCATATATTCAGTCCGCAAAGAATTTGAATATGATTTTCGTAACGAAACGTATTATGGTTTTTTTAAACAAAGGTTCATCGTGACAATTAAACATGGTCCTTGTCCAGAAATGGCTTTCTATGATATAATCTTGGGGATCAATTCTTAGGGAGAGACTTTGAATTTAGAGGAGGTTTATAGTCAAATAATTTCACGATTAGAAAAACGAAAAGTTATGCCTCAAGTATTTCAAGTTGTCAGTTTAAATTACCACGCTTCGTGGCTGCTCTATCGAAATAAAATAAAAATTAACATGAAATTCAATATACAAAAGTCGGGTCTGCAAAGAATAAAAAAGAACTTGTGTATCCGCGATTCAAACTTTAAAGACCAGAATATATTCAGTCGCTATGGTTGAAAATGACTACAGTATTTTGTGAGAAAAAATATGCGGGCTCAAAGGGCTATATCGTATACGGTATTGAATCCTGGCGAAGTCACGACAGTGATACTGTACTTTTAAATGTGGGTTTTTGAGGCAAAACGGGTTAGAAACTCATTATGAAAAAAGCTCACTGCTGCGCGAGCAACCAAAGTTTTCTTCGAACACAATTTTTTTTTTTTCGTTCATGTTTCGGTTTGATGAGTCAAGCTGAAAAGGTTCATTTCCGGGAATGTTATTGATCGACACGAGTCTGAAGCCGTTGGTCTCGTGCGGGCAGGAATGCGAAAAGCGGCTGCAAATATTCGACGAATGCTGTAATAAATATGAAGCGAGTGTTCAGCGGGATGCAGAGGCGAAATTCAGCGAATTCCTCTCGGGACCTCGCGACTCGGTCCTCGGAAGGCGGAGAATCCCCATATCCGTTACTTCAACTGAAAGGCCAAGGAAGAGGAAAGAGTGAGTGTAGAGTCTGGCCCGGATCCGGTCGGCTGGAAGGTGGTAAAAGTTCCTCGCCTCGGGCCAGGCGCAAGGGAAAATCCTCGAGAAATTCTCGGCGGAAAGGAAACGGGACCCCGATGTAATTTCGCTTCTTTCTCCCAAATTTTCCTAGACGCTCGCCTTCATCGGGCTTTTTCGCGTGCAAAGGACAGAATTTTCCCTTTTGTTTTCGTTCCACAAAGGTAAAAACATTCCTCTAGCAACGCTCCATTCATTCATGCAGCGCGATGACGTGACCGGATGCACGTAGCTTTCCGGATGCTCCGCAACAATCACTTGATTGGATTTTTTGATACTTGAAATATGGCCGCAAACGGGAATGTACAGTACAGTATTTGAAGTTTGGACTCGAGATCTTTATCACACTTGACACCAAAATAATAATTTACGAGTGAGTCTTCATCAATCCTCCCTTGCAATCGGCAAAGCAGGTCATTATATGCTCTCTGGAAGTAAAGTCCATATACTGTACTTCTAATTATACATAATTTATATTCGTAATAACATAAGTATATTCCTGACTATTTTTCGTCTTCCACAATACTGCATACTAATAGTATTAGGCAGAGTGCTGCAGTAATTTCAAATATAGTAAGACGAATATAAAAAAAATTAGTTTTAAACAACGCTGATTACCTCAGTAACTTCGCCTTATTTTTGAAGGACCATGATTTTAGCAATCCATCGTACGATTTATGATCAATTTATCCTCGAGGCGAAAATTCAAAATTCAATCGCTGCGGAAAATATTAAAATTCCGTTACACCGGGTTCATATATCACCTGGGGTAGTTTTGTACAGAACTTTTCCGTACTGTAGAAACTGGAATCAATCTCCAGTCAGAATAAAAGAACCCAGTGAAATACTCTCCGGAATGACGAGGGCTGTCTTCCGATCAAGTCTCGCCGGATAATGTCCATTACAGGCGGAGAAAAAGCCGACCTGTGTTTATTTTGCACAACGCCCGATCCGTCTCGAGAACAGCGGAAGTGGCAGCGGAAATGGCTCTCCTTTCTTCCGCCGCGGGCTCGGTTATTCAATCACGCGCCGATGACGACGGACATTCCTCGCTTGTGACAGACGCGAGCCTCGCCAGCACACGTACCAGCATTTCCGGCGACAATAAAGTGGTTAAGTGAAGTGTTCCCGATTCGTACTTGGGTTCGGGAGCGGATCAAAGCCCCCCAACGCAGACAGAAAGTTTTAACGGAAACTGAGACGCCCACGTCTCGAAGAGTTTCTGCCTCAAGCACAAAACTCAAAATTATAAAAAAAAAATACAAATTCTGACACCATGTCACTTACTCCAGGATATACAGAACGAAACTCGCGAGTATTGTACAAGAAAAGAATAAACATTTCCCTGGAATGCTGTGAAAAGGGATCATTTAAATTTCTTTAAATATAAATCAAACATTGTCAGTAGTATATAACAGAGGCATGACTCTTGAAAAATAGCGAAACATTATTGACATATGACATCTATTTCACATTCTGACACACGATTTTTTTCAGATCATGCTTCAAATGTATCCTTAATGTGTAAAATATGTGAATACTGTACATATTTTAGAATGTATATTACCACATTATAATAATAATAAAACGCAAAAATGTAATCATTGCATTAATTGAAACCAGTTGTGATTTTTTAATGTGAATTTTTCAAGTGATTTTTCAAGGTACTCCCTCTTCAAGTCAAGAGGATTGAATTTTCTCTTTGACATGCTTAGAATTTATCACCTTTCGTGAATTCTAAATTTCAAAAAAATTCGCATGAAAATTGAACTATACCGTATATTTACTCAGATATTCTATATAATATTAAAAAAAAAGAGTAGAAATAAACGTATGTGATAGAGACCCTTTAAAACTACAGTATACTCTGCCTGAAAAAGTGTATCTTCTTTCCGCGTCGGAAATGACATCATTCCGTGAATATCCTGCATAGCTTGAAATATGACAGCACCCAATTCTTGCAAATTCTTACTCCCTTATATCAAAGCCAAACTAACTTTCTCTGAACTATTTTTTTTGAGCAGCCCTCAATCTCACTTTGAAGTTCATTTGCGTATGTCTGGTTCCGCGGTGCACAGATTTCGAAGCTTTGTTGTAATTTATTTCGGAACTGGAATTTAAGATCCGATTGAGGGACATGTATACAAAACAATTCAACCTCGATAACTCAAAACTTCCTACGTCGGATTTTTTTAAATTCCTTGTCAGAATTTCCCAAGAAACAATGAATTAAAAACTTCCCTGTCTGGAAGGCTTTCTCCTCAAACCCTAATTCGAATTTTGCAGAGGTCTTTTGACAATTATGATATTGAAACAGAAAATGGAACAGAAAAAATGATGTAACGATATGTTTGAAATGAAGGGAAGGAATATTTGAGCATACATAAGTCCAGTATTCTGTCCACTCATTTAAGAATCATTTTAAGGCCTAGAAAACAGGCGAACTTTCTCAGCAACGAAATTCACAGGACCAGAAAAAAAATGCGTTGTAGGGAGGATTTCTTTGTAGATAACCCCAATAACATGAGTAAAAGGCCGTATGGGTCCAAAGAAAAATATCATTCGTCACACAGAGAAAATCACTGCAGACAAAATCGATGTAAGTAAAGAGAATATCACTAATTGCAGTTTCCCGTAATTCTTCTTTCTTCCCTCGAACACATAAATGATCCTTTCCCTCTCTCGATTTTTTAAAAATATTTTCTTGAAGTTCGACTTCAAGAGGGCTTAACTGTACATTCCTTTTGGGAGGCCCCACCGGAAGCATCGGTGTTGGAGCAAGTGGAAGAGAAAGAGAGAGAGAGAAGCGATGGAACTGTTGGCATGGCGAGGCATCTTTCCGGGTGCCCCGGAACCGTCATCAATCACGGTCGCGAACGCATTCGAAAATTTTCTTTCCTTCGCTCGAATGAGCACCCAGGGGCCCCCAGGGGAACGTCGGAGGAAAGGGAGAAGAAGAACGCGTTATCACAAGAAAGAAAAAAGATGACCCCGGGTGTTGTTTCAACCGCAGGATTTCCAAACCCGCCCGAGGGCGTGATTTCGGCCGGCTTTCACCCCCGGCAGATCGGGATAAGGCGAACGGCAAACAAGCCCCTGTCGTTAATTGCCGCAGATGGATGCTAGGCCAACTGAAAACTCGTCGCCGTTTGTTTTTCCGCACCCCCTCTTTTCCCTGCTTTTTAAATTTTTTTTTTTTCGCTACTGAACTTGGCTAATGAAGACGCCTGCCTGGTCTTGAAAACTTCTTGCTGATTCCATTGGCAGAGCTTTTGTTCATCATCACACGGTTCCACCTGCCAGTAATTACCGGCAATTGAGTCCCTGGCAGCCTTCCGGAAGAAACATACTTTCAAATTTTAATTACGGCAGTTGAAAGACCCGCAGATGCGGAGCGCGACCATTCCAGGGCCAAGTCTTTTTCTCAGTTGCTGCAAAAAAACGCGACTAACTCAATGTTCACTTTATAAGATCAACGAATAACTGATCAGAGTCAGGGCATTCCAACCCTATCTTGTGAATTATAAAATGTTTCAGATAGCAACTCAAGTACAGCCAATCCAGTCGTTCAATTGAACTCGGAGGAACTCGCAAATAAAAATTGACATAGATAGTTTTGGATCAGGAAAATCAGCATTTTCAAGGGGGAAAAGATGAACAAGTGCCGGAAGATAAAAATGTTTATGTTGTGTATCTCAAGCTGCTGCTATGGGTAACTGAGTTGAGAGTGTGCTGAACTTTGAAGCAGGGGTAGATTTGCTCAATTAGTTTATCACTTCCTCTTTAAACGCATCAAGTTTGTATTGCACTTCAAGTTCCTGGGTCCCTGGAATCATAGCCTTTAAAGCCCTTCAGAAATTTGAATTGGGGACGTTTGAGGGGGGGAAGCCTTTGAGTTAGAGAGGACTATACTGTACTTCAGGGTTCTTGAGTGAATTTAGGGAGGTACAAAAGTTTGACATGGAAATATTTTCAGTTTAGGGAGATTGGAGTTGACACCATCTCCTTGGTTCATAGCCATCTGGAATATCACCTCTGGAAAATAGCCTTCTTTTGTCTTCAGGCTTCAACCAACCTGAAAATTTTGTCCTCAAATTGAATGATTATTCTTGGAATTCTTTTCAACCCCCAGATGCTTCAGTTTTTTTAACCATGCAACAAACATCTTCATCGGTCACTTTTAACATATGTCATGAACACTTCAGTCTGCGTTCAAAACTAGGCTCACGATGAAAATGGAATTTATTACGTGCATTTCTGCGTACCATCTGACAAATGCCTCACGTGCCATCAGTGGAAACACAGGTTGGAATAAGATGTTTTTAGACGCTATCTCTGTGAACCATTTTTGTAGCTTGGGGCTTGAGTGTCCATTCCGATAATTCATGTTCTGCGTGACAGTGAGGCCAAAAATAAATTTGATACAGTACTTTCTTGACTGCAAAAACCCCTCTGTCGACTCACCCTTGCTGCGGATTTGCTTATACTTGTACCAGTACTTTTATTTAAAACGGTAATGTGGCAGGAACGAGTCTAGTTTTGCTTTTCGCTCATTGATTGGATGATCCTAGTTACTTCCCTTTCGAGAAGGCATTTGTGTGCGTTTCGCTGGAGAAATGAGCCATTGTTGCAGCTGGGGCCTAAGCTTCGGTTCAAAAGAATAGGTGACCTGGTAATGAAGGCAGAAGTGAAACAGATGATTGCGTCGAATCGCATCTGTTGGCTGATCAAAGGTAATATATCCAGCTTTTAATGACCCCGTTGTGTAATTTCGCCGGATGCCGCGTTTGACAATAAGCGACAAACGAAACCCTAGAAAGAATCGGTTTTCCGTCAGCTGCAAACCCACCAACGTACTGAAGCCCTGTCGTCTGAGCAAAAAAAGTCGCGAGGAGAATCTGCGACGACGAAGCGACGCGTTCATTAACCGGATTCCTGCGGATGTTTCGCGTACGTATCGTTTTCATCTCGAAAAATGTTCCCCTTGTATTTCCCCCACAGGCGTTGCTGCAATCGGGCACAGCAGCAATTTCCCCCCCCCCCCCCCCAGTCAGCGAGAGAGACTTGCCATTTTCCTATGATCGTATCTCAATGGAAGGAATGGGAGGGAAAAAGTAATACCCCAGTCCATCAATCTCGACCTGGATTTGCTAATTACGGTGTAACTAGTTGCCGCCACTCACGTGTTTTTCTTCGCTCTGGGTTTCCATCTGATTCTCTGTCTCTGTCTTTCGGTCAGAGGAATGAGAATCAAGTAATTTTTTGCTTCTAAAAAAATTCCTGCATCAGGGAACTGCTATGAACCATTTCTAAATACCGTATTTACTCAAGTGCCATGCGCACCTTTTTTCTCAAATTTCAGAAGAAAAAAAGGGGTGCGTGTCACAAGTGGGTACAAATTTTTCAAGAAGTTTAAGGAAATTATGTGAGCATTATACTTGATTATAAGGGAGAAATTTGGAAAAAATGTAACAAGAAAATTTTTTTGTACTGAAAAAGTTGAAAATTGATCAGATTTCTGTTCAATTCATGTCTAAAGTCAATTTTTTGTTCTTATTTTCGAAATTGTGGGGTTTTAGATTCACTAAAGATTGGGGTGCACATCTTAATTGGGGATAAGATTTTAGCCAAATTTCAAACTGAAAAACCCCTGTGCCCCGCGTGGTACTCACGTAAATATGGCATTGTCCCCGGTTTTTTTTTTTTTTTTTTTTTTCTTGTCTTAAGCTATATTTGGCATTGTCCCCGGTTTTTTTTTTTTTTTTTGCTTCTTCGTGTCATAAGCTATGGTCTTCATCAATTTGGCGTCTTCGAGTTCATCCGTGAAAGAGTGACTTGAAAAAGGGTCCCCATGATACCATATTTACCTGAAAACAAGAAGTACATCTATTTTCTGCGCCTCAATATGAAAATTAATTTTCCAGCGAATGTAAGACAGTTTTTCCCCGCACTCAAATACCTCATAATTAAATGCATCTTTTGATTTTCGCGCATCAGATGCCACACGGATTTCGCGCATCATTTTCGAAAATAAAAAGTAATCAAGCTTTTGCCTTTATACCTGCAAACTCGAAAAGGTAAACGGGGATTTTTTGCTCGTGAATTTCAGACTCGGTTTTATTCCGAAGATTGCGATGGTCAGAAGCAATTTTCTAAGACACCATGGTATGCATTGTACCGTGGACACTGATTTTCAGTCTGTTGAACAAATTTCGCCATATTCTCGAATAAATACGCTAATTGCTTTTACTCCATAATTGTACGGTGGGTTTCATTTCACCACTGCATAGCAGCATGAACTTCGGACCATCCTGGGATTCGCCAAGAAAGGTTCACTTTCGAAAATTGAAGATGCGCGAGGTGATGGAAATCTGATCGTGTCCAGAATGCGAAACCAGGCGTATTAATTCAAAGAAGCCGAGTAAGTTCAAGTCAGCTTTTCCTCCGTGGCTTCAAGTCGAAGTTCTCGGCTTGTTCCGAGCCATGAAAAGAGTTTTTCTGGAGGAAAACTGACGAGGGATCAGTCAACGTCATCCCTCGATGGGGTTGTGTATAATTTTCCAGAGACGAAGACGGAAACTCGTGCTTGAATGGGTTGCGAACCCTTGAAACTCGGCGTTTCCCACACAAACATGGTTTAGTCGCGTCAGGGCATTTGTTCCGTTTTACGCACATGAAGTGGATCAACATGAAACGAATTTTAAAGACGTTTACAGTATTATCAACCTTGATTATATTTTCTTTAATTTACAGAAATAATCATGAATCAAGATCCGACATTATTGATAATATCTGGGATGCAGTAAAGCCACGATCATCCAGGTTGCTGGCTGGCTTTCTCCTCAGTGATCAAAAGATATTGAAACATTCCAAAATCGAAAATTACGTGATATGTTGCTCAACAGTATTTCGGTATATTTAATCTGAATGTTGCAGAAATGCTTTTTAAAGTTGTCTCCTCCGACACCGACACCTTTTCTTTCGGATACCATCACGCCTTTTTTCTCTTCTTGCTTGGGTTCACTTGACTTTCGCAACAGTTTCAGAATCTGGGTTCATCATTGAAATAAACACATTTTTGTGGGTCGAGGAGGAAGTGAATCATCCCATATGATATCAGAGCATTCTTGAATACAGTAATCTTCAGCGTGGTTTTTTACTATATCCGCTATTGGCATCAGTCAGGAAATTCAAGTTATTTTATTTCTTACCGAAAAATATGCAATTTATTGCTGGTTTGATTATGGAACGTAACAGAAAGAGTTAATCAGGGTTTTGATTACTTTAGATTTTCAATTTTCCAAGTTGACAAATTTTAGTACATCTGAATCTTGTTAAAACGAATCTTGATACAATAGAGTCTCGTTACAACGAATATCCCTCTAACGAATAAATAGTTAAAACGAGGTTGATTTTATGTCCCTGCCAAATAACCCCAATGTTAAATGAGTTACTTTATGATTCTTTTTTCACAGCAAAGAAATTTCACTCGAACGAATGATTTCGTTTCGATGATATTTTACTGTACAACAAATTCTTTCTTACAACCAATTTGTTTTCGGGTTCCAGCCGAATGACAAAAATGTTATTTGAATTTCTTCAAAGCTCACTTTTTGTTACAGACTAATGCTTTCTTGGCATTTGCCATATTTTGTAGACACTGTAATTTTGTGCGTCTATGTTTTTCCTTATTTTTTAACCAAAGAAAATACACTTTATTGCTGGTTTGATAATGGAATGCAATAGAGAGAAAGAGAGAGAGAGTTGGGTGGGGTTTTTATTTCTCAAGATTTTCATATTTTCTCAGTCGGAAAATTTGAATATAGCATTAGGATCTTGTTACGTGGAATCTTAATATGCAGTTGTAGAATCTCGATGCAACAAATCTCGTTACAAGGATGCAAAAAATAAACAGCAAAAGGGAAAAATTACTGAAAAGGCCCCTGGTCTGGGATACGGAACGCGTTATATTCGATTGAGAAACCGAATCCTTTGCTGGGAAGGAAATGTTCGGCGGATGATGAGCGCCGGACCCGGACGACGTCCAGCCGGACGTTTTCCCGCGGCGTCGAACCCGCACTTTCTCTTGGGCCAGCAAACAGTTGCATACGTTACTAGAACGAGGAGAGAATGTATGAACAATATCAATAAAGAATGCTTGCGCCGCATGCAAAGTGGGAAAGGCGAAGTCGGGACTCGAGTGCCGAGGCACGGGGTCAGAGTCGCGGTGCTCAAACTTCGGGAACCCGACTGACTCGAGCCCGGAACGTGACCGCCCAACTGAGCGCCTGATGGGTTCAGCAAATTCGGGCCGAGAAAAAAGAAAAGCCCCTTTTATTGAATTGATGCTGATACGAAGCGAGGATGCTTCACGTGTACTACGCTATAATTCACTGTGCAGTTTACTGAACCTCTCTTTTTTTTTCGAATTTGGAGGGACACCATGAAACAAATTCAACTTTTAAAGTTCTTTGAGTCGGGGAATTTGTCTTCATGTGTATGGGTAGATTCATCGACGGAAATTATTTTTTGGCCAAATTATTAGAACTTTTCATCATTCATGGATGCCCTATGTCTAATCCATTGTGAAGGGCATATAGAAAATAATTTTCAGATGCCTTTACTCTCACTTCATTGACGCTCAGTTGGCCCACAACCTTTCAAAAAATCTGCATTCTAAGCATCTAAGGCATCAATAGCAGTTTTGAAAGAATTGGTGCCGTTTGGAATATTAATGGACACTGATTCTTTGGAATATCTTACTGGACGATTCCTCGTGAAATGCTTGCACAGGTAAAATCTCATTGGAACAAACTTACAGGGACATAGAAAATAATTCGCTAAAATAAACATTTATTAGATAAAAATAATCATAAATATATTTTTTTTCTGGTGAAGAGATTAACTTCTCGCCTTTCTTCTGAAAAAATCGGCATACTGAGACATTTTAAACATTTTCAGCAGGAAATCCGATTTTTCACAGCGTACAGTAGAAAATTTTTTCGAGAAAAAATATATCCGATAAGTGTAAGGAGAACAGCATCAAAATCATGATGCGAGAAATTTTCACTGCATCATTAAACTAAGTTTCAACAAAATTTTTTGCGGCCTTGTTGTCTTTAGTAGAAAAATTGTTTTAAAGTCATTTTTATGACACATTCCATTTTATTTCCATTCTATGAATTCGAAAGCAGAATTCTCGTGGTTTCACAGGAATTGCTTTAGAACACGCATTACGTTCGAAAAAAGGATGCATTCACAAGATTAATTTTCCGTCTGCGAAATCTGACTGGGTGCCGGAATGAGCGAGAACATCGCACATTAGCTGCATGCTTCTTGGAATATAGAATAAAGGTTGCAAAAGTCTAGATATGTTGCACTGCTTGGGATTGCATTTCCATCAGACCCCGTGAGAAGGTTTTGTCTAGTTTCAGCAGCGATATCGAATCGCCGATTACCACGGTTCGTGAGAAGATGACGTAAAAATTGTCCTCTCATCGTTCGCAATCGACCCGTTCCGCGTCATTTTTGCGTAAATTACGCGGGGTGGGAACCTGGAAGATTAAACTGTGAAGAGAGTTTCAAAACCCACTCTTTCCTCTTATCAACCCGCGATTTTGAGTCTGTCTCTCCTTTTCAAACCTAGTGAAGCAACCAGCGTAATGTATATTCCCGTGTAGGTATTCGTATTTTCCGTGAGGTTTGAGGAGCTGGAATTCCGCGCCAAGATATAAATGGAATGTCCAACTTTCTGCGGCAAAAAGTGATTCAAGTGAATGAACATGCTGGGTTTTCTTGCTTTCGCAATTCGACTCTATAGTTGCTATCAAATCGTAAATTTTCAAAACCCCTCGTCGTGGATCTTGAAAACTAGAACGCTTCATATTCTGCGCGCATTTCTTCCTTCCATGAGCTTGAAAATTATATTTTCTTTTTTTTTTGTCTTGGGGGAATCCTCGGAAGTTACTTGAATAGAACATTGTTCGTCGTGTCCTTGACTCCCGCAAAATCGTCGTCGAAATGCGATCATTATCTTCCGTGGGAACAAGAGCAAACTTTTGAAGAAAAAGTACCACTGAAATCCATCCATGAATGATGCAAGTTTCTCATCATTCTGCTTGTCTGATGGCCTTAAAAAAGGGTCAATGAACTAGGATATTTTGAACACCCTCTAGTCTTCTCAGACAATAATTTTTCTACCTGCGTGGAGCATTTCGAGCGGCGAAAACATGCGTCGATTTCAATCATCACATTCCAAGAACATCACTCTATTATAGGATTAAATCCTTATAACTACGATGCGATAATTTTCCTAACATTCAATCACTGTGAATGGACAGTTTAAAATGCTCAATTATTGGACAATCTCAGGACACCACTGACCAGAATGAGAAAAAATAAAGCTAACTGCTTGTACAAAGCATTTGTTGTGAAATTTTCTGAGTCACTTCTAAAATTCAAGTGTATTGAATTTAATCACCAGCCTTGAGCTGACGGAAAGCAATTTCTCATGTCAAGCTTCCCAAAACAACCTAATCCTCAAAGAGAAAAATGCGAAAAGGGCAACTTCAGAAACTAAGCAATAAACAGAGACAAGTTTTGGCAATTGCCAAAAATTGTCCTCGATTATTTCTGTGTGAGTCGGGTTTCTCCCCCACTCACAGGAGGAACTGAAATGGACCTTTGGTCCTTGAATCTCTCAAATGCCTAAAAACCAAAAAACAGTAACTACACCCCAAGCAGGCGGAAGCTGCAATCTAACCTAAAATCTCAGTGGATTCCAATAGAAGACCCCTTTTTCCTGAGGAAAGGACCCTGAAAAAATTATCACTACCCTTTGCACCTTGACATTGTGCTGAACCACAAGTACTTGGCAAACTTGTGTGAAAATCGATAGAAAGACGTGTGTGTGAGTATAACTTCTTAAAATAGGGTGTTCTTCAGCACCTTAGTTGTAGCCCAACCAAATCTCTCCTACCGTTTATTTTCCCCTCTGTATAAATTTACTTACAAACCTTTGCAACAGCATTTACTCAAGTTTCCTCAATAAGTTAGCTGTTTGAACTACAAGTTTTTAAAAATGAGGCATCCTTATAAAAATTAAGAAGCACTGTATAATATCAGATACAGTACTTTCCAGCACTTTTGGACGCATAATTTGTTTCACTTATTCCTGGACTCATTCGAAGAGTAATATCGCACTATACTTCCAAACAACCTGGTTATTTTCTTGATTATTCCGGTGCTTTTGTTGTCAATTCCGTACCATTGCCGGCGGAAAAACTGCAATCAAGGCTTTCAGCTTCGAAAGCACGTCGGCAATCCTCGTGACTATTCGAATTCCTGCGCACATTCGTCTCGTGACGTAACCGTAATCCGATACGACCGACCTCTTCACTCTCACCTTCAAGTACTTGTTCGGGCGCATAAACGGTACCTGGAATGATTCCGGCACGCCTTAAAGTACCTGTCTGTCGCAGTGACGGATTCGATGAGGCGACCACACAAGCCTTCAATTATGTTACGGGCCATTACCGCCTACCGAGACCCACTCGCGGAATTCCCTGAACGTTTACGACAAATTCTAGTGGGCCGTAATGCCCGACTCACACTTCTCGAAACATTAGGCTTCATACGCGATACATTTATCGCGGGATTTCTTGATTATTGACCAGATTTAATAGAAAATGCTGTCGCAAAAATTGATGCTTCAGCTATCTAGCTTTGTATGATGAATTTAAAACGATTTCTGTTTCGCTGCTTTCAGTTTACTGTGTATAGGATTTGATAGGAAGATTCCCTTTATAACGGAAGACCTGCTTAGTAATTTACTCGTTTTTACTCGAGTACCACGCTCACCTTTTTCTCGAACTCGAGATAAAAACTTTTTAGTTTTCTCAAAGTCAAGATAGCGCGTCGCAGCTGGGTACACATTAAAAAAAACGTTTAGAGGTTCATGTTTTCCTAATGCAGTATAGTACTTGATTCTAATTTTTGGCCGAGTTTGACGCACACAAAAAACGTATTTTAATGGGAAAAAATTCAAAATTTGCAGAATTCAGATTCAATTCATGTATAAATTAAAATTTGGGTGTTCATATCTTCGAAAAACTGTATTAGATTTTCAGAGTCCCTGGAATGGGATGCACGTGCATTAATCGGTGATGCAATTTTATCAAAATTTTCTTCTGAAAAACCCTGGTGTACATCTTACTTTAAGGCTCGTGGGACTCGAGTAAATAAGGTATTTGTGAGGGACATGTCAGCATTTCAGTAAGTTGTTAGCATCGTCCCCATTTTCTACTAGCTCTTTGGGAAATGGATGGGATGTGCGGCATGGATTCTGAAGAGGGCAACAAATAATTATTTATGCATCAAATAATTCTGCAGAAGATCTAGAAATTCTATAAATGGATAATGCTTTGTATTTTGCTTCAATTTTAGCTTGAAATGCGTGTCTAAAATCATTGCAGCTCGAGATATGGTTTTCGACATGCGTTTTCTGTGATCCGCAATCAAAAAAATATATAAAAAAAAAGATTAATTCCACTTCACCTGTTTTAAGTACATGATGCTTGCAATGAATGAATGAATGAATGAACAGAAAGCTTTATTTTCCACCTTTCAGCATTCACAAGGTTCAATCAACATTCCCACATCCAAACCCCTCCCCACCCAAACCAAACCCATTCAAACGCATTCAATTACTTCAGAATGGGAAACAGATAAAAGAGCTGTACAGTATTTGGATACCAACATAAAAGAAAATACAATCCACAATTTACAACTGCACAACTGATGTTTATGCATTCACCCCCTTCTTTCCCTGACATTGAAAACAAAATATCAGTACCAAGAATTGCAGCATAAGCCAGAATTAAAGCAATTGCAGCAGCTACTGACCCAATTTAAAGCACAAGGTCTTCCAACTGTTCCCAGATAAGGTTTATTTGGATGAACAATTCAGAGAGAATCTTTGATGAGAAATCATATAAGGCCAACAGTTTATCTTGATTGAATTCCAAAACTTGCAAATCGTTCATGCTCTCAAAGCATCCTTAAATAAACACGTGGAAAAATTCCACAGGCAGTTAGTAATGAGCTGTAAAACTAATTAAATCTAGCTCTGGATTCACATTCGCTGATTCGAAATTAGCTTGCGCATTGAGGCCAAAGTCGCCGTTCGCTTCTATATAACACGTGATATTGTATTTTTAATCTAAACCAGCTATAACGGATGCATATTTACAGAATCAGCGTGGGTTCGTAATTCAACTTGCCCTGCCCAGGCTGACCTGGCCTAACCCAACCCAACTCGCGCATGACGCAAGAGAAAGTGAATTGATTGACCGAGTCCTGAATCCCGGCGGGGATATTCATCAAGGAACAAAAAAGTCCCACGCTTACCCTGATGGATCGCTTAGGCCAGAAAGCAGAATCGGCAAGGAAATAAGAATTGCGATGGGAAAGATAATTTTTTCTACACATAGACACAGATTTCCTTCGTCCGCAGCAGAGCGTGAATGCTAGCGGAAGGAAATGCGTAAGCGTGGGTGTGACGCAACTGCATTAGCTTTTGCTGATGAAGGGAAAACGCATCATTTCGGTGTGGCCTGAGACTCGGGCTAATCCCTACCTTCTAAGCTCTGGGCTTTTTCGCCATCAACAAATGATGATTGACCAAGAATTCGAGCCACCGAATTCCCACCTTATTCGTTCAAACCGCTCGTATGAATGCGACTCCAAACGAAAAACAATACAGTAGAATCTCTTTTCAACGAATCTCATTTTAACGAATTAATGCTCGCATCGACTTTTTTATTGTTCATATTCGATAGCCACAATGTCATTTTGATATCGATTGAACGAAATTTTGTTTATAACGAAGCCTTTTTAAGGCCCCGAACGCTTCGTTGTTACGAGATTCTACTTTATTATGCGTTTACTCAATACAGTATATGAACAATATTTTCGAAAAATGGCGCAGAAGAATCATGGTGGTCTTATATGTTGAATGTCGTGTCAATCAATAAAAACAAACAAACAAAAATTTCTTACTGGGTCACAAAAAGCGATTTTTCCATTCAAGTGAATNGATACATTTATCGCGGGATTTCTTGATTATTGACCAGATTTAATAGAAAATGCTGTCGCAAAAATTGATGCTTCAGCTATCTAGCTTTGTATGATGAATTTAAAACGATTTCTGTTTCGCTGCTTTCGGTTTACCGTGCATAGGATGTGATAGGAAGATTCCCTTTATAACGGAAGACCTGCTTAGTAATTTACTTGTTTTTACTCGAGTACCACGCGCACCTTTTTCTCGAACTCGAGATAAAAACTTTTTAGTTTTCTCAAAGTCAAGATAGCGCGTCGCAGCTGGGTACACATTAAAAAAAAAACGTTTAGAGGTTCGTGTTTTCCTAATGCAGTATAGTACTTGATTCTAATTTTTGGCCGAGTTTGACGCACACAACAAACGTATTTTAATGGAAAAAATCAAAATTTCCAGAATTCAGATTCAATTGATGTCTAAATTGAAATGTGGGTGTTCATATCCTCGAAATACTGTATTGGATTTTCAGAGTCCCTGGAATGGGATGCACGTGCATTAATCGGTGATGCAATTTTATCAAAATTTTCTTCTGAAAAACCCTGGTGTACATCTTACTTTGAGGCTCGTGGGACTCGAGTAAATAAGGTATTTGTGAGGGACATGTCAGCATTTCATTAAATTGTTATCATCGTACCCATTTTCTATCTCTTCGGGAAATGGATGGGATGTGCTGCATGGATTCTGAAGAGGGCAACAAATAATTATTTATGCATCAAAAAATTCTGCAGAAGATCTAGAAATTCTATAAATGGATAATACTTTGTATTGTGCTTCAATTTTAGCTTGAAATGCGTGTCTAAAATCATTGCAGCTAGATATATGATTTTCGAGATGCGTTTTCCGTGATCCGCAGTAAAAAAAAAAAAAAAAAAAAAAAATTAAAAATAATAAGATTAATTCAACTTCACCTGTTTTAAGTACATGATGCTTGCAATGAATGAATGAATGAATGAACAGAAAGCTTTATTTTCCGCCTTTCAGCATTCACAAGGTTCAATCAACATTCCCACATCCAAACCCCTCTCCACCCATCCCAAATCCATTCAAACGCATTCAATTACTTCAGAATGGGAAACAGAGAAAAGAGCTGTATATGGATACCAACATAAAAGAAAATACAATCCACAATTTACAACTGCACGACTGATGTTTATGCATTCATCCCCTTCTTTCCCTGACATTGAAAACAAAATATCAGTAACAAGAATTGCAGCATAAGCCAGAATTATAGCAATTGCAGCAGCTACTGAACCCAATTTAAAGCACAATTTCTTCAGACTGTTCCCAGATAAGGTTTATTTGGATGAACAATTTGGAGAGAATCTTTGATGAGAAATCATGTAAGGCCAATCCAATACTTGCAAATCTTTGATGCTCTCAAAGCGTGCTTAAATAAACACGTGGAAAAATTCCACAGGCAGTTAGTAATAAGCTGTAAAACTAATTTAATCTAGCTCTCGATTCATATTCGCTGATTCGAAATTAGCTTGCGCATTGAGGCCAAAGTCGCCGTTCGCTTCTATATAACACGTGATATTGTATTTTTAATCTAAACCGCGATATTGCCTACGTATAAATGTCTTAGTCGCACCCAAGCATTAAGTTGAACGGGACGGGTCCGACTGGACCGGATTGGGTTGGGTTGAGCGCGTACTGCGTTCTCTTTCACTTAACTAACTGGCTCTCCTGAATCCCGGCGGGGATATTCATCAAGGAACAAAAAGTCCCACGCTTACCCAGATGGATCGCTTAGGCCAGAAAGCAGAATCGGCAAGGAAATAAGAATTGCGATGGGAAAGATAATTTTTTCTACACATAGACACAGATTTCCTTCGTCCGCAGCAGAGCGTGAATGCTAGCGGAAGGAAATGCGTAAGCGTGGGTGTGACGCAACTGCATTAGCTTTTGCTGATGAAGGGAAAACGCATCATTTCGGTGTGGCCTGAGACTCGGGCTAATCCCTACCTTCTAAGCTCTGGTCTTTTTCGCCATCAACAAATGATGATTCTGGTTCTTAAGCTCGGTGGCTTAAGGGTGGAATAAGCAAGTTTGGCGAGCATACTTACGCTGAGGTTTGCTTTTTGTTATGTCATCTTAGAGAAAAGTTGCTTAGAGTAAAATTGCTTAATTACGATGCATCGACTTTTTTATTGTTCATATTCGACAGCCACAATGTCATTTTGATATCGATTGAACGAAATTTTTTTTATAACGAAGCCTTTTTAAGGCCCCGAACGCTTCGTTATTGTTACGAGATTCTACTTTATTATGCGTTTACTCAATACAGTGTATGAACAATATTTTCGAAAAATGGCGCAGAAGAATCATGGTGGTCTTATACTGAATGTCGTGCCAATCAATAAAAATGAAAAACAATAATTTCTTACAGGGTCACAAAAGGCGATTTTTCCAGTCAAGTGAATTTCTCACGTCCAGTAAATTTAAGGAAAATTTATACTTGCAGAGTCTGAATCGGAGCAAAGTTGCGTGAAAAACTACATTATCATATTCGCTCACTTCGATGTACAGTATTTCGCGCTTATCGTAAAAAAAAGGTGATTCTCATATTCCATATTTTTCAATATGATAACGGCTTGTAATTGCTGGTAGAGTAATGTACATGAACTGTTCTGAGGAACCAAATCATGAAAGAAGCCTTCTACAATAATTTCGATTCTAGGTTTCGAGATTTGTAATCTGGACTTCCTAGAAGAAGGGGAAAGTGGAACTATTTGACAAAAGCATGGGTTCAAGGAACAGAATCTGCTCCCGATTCTGCAAATTTGGAATGGAATCATATCATGATAAATTGCATATTCGAAGAAGGAACTTGTTTCCATTCTTGAGGCACAAAGACCAAGAATTCGAGCCACCGAATTCCCACCTTATTCGTTCAAACCGCTCGTATGAATGCGACTCCAAACGAAAAACAATACAGTAGAATCTCTTTTCAACGAATCTCATTTTAACGAATTAATGCTCGCATCGACTTTTTTATTGTTCATATTCGATAGCCACAATGTCATTTTGATATCGATTGAACGAAATTTTGTTTATAACGAAGCCTTTTTAAGGCCCCGAACGCTTCGTTGTTACGAGATTCTACTTTATTATGCGTTTACTCAATACAGTATATGAACAATATTTTCGAAAAATGGCGCAGAAGAATCATGGTGGTCTTATATGTTGAATGTCGTGTCAATCAATAAAAACAAACAAACAAAAATTTCTTACTGGGTCACAAAAAGCGATTTTTCCATTCAAGTGAATTTCTCACGTCCAGTAAATTTAAGGAAAATTTATACTTGCAGAGTCTGAATCGGAACAAAGTTGCGTGAAAAACTACATTATCATATTCGCTCACTTCGATATACAGTACAGTATTTCGTACTTATCGTAAAAAAAAAGGTGATTCTCATATTCGATATTTTCAATTTGATAACGGCTTGTAATTGCTGGTAGAGTAATGTACATGAACTGTTCTGAGGAACCAAATCATGAAAGAAGCCTTCTACAATAATTTCGATTCTAAGTTTCGAGATTTGTAATCTGGACTTCCTAGAAGAAGGGGAAAGTGTAACTATTTGACAAAAGCATGGGTTCAAGGAACAGAATCTGCTCCCGATTCTGCAAATTTGGAATGGAATCATATCATGATAAATTGCATATTCGAAGAAGGAACTTGTTTCCATTCTTGAGGCACAAAAGGAGAGGGGAGTCATAAAATGAATGGAGTTTTAATTTTATTAAATTCAAGGGTTTTCCGAATTGAAATTTTTTCACGAAGGTGTTCGAAAATGTGAGGGAATCATTCGATTTTTTATGAGCATCAAAGCACGCATCGTTTCGGGATTTTTCTTTCGGTTTTCATGATTCCTCATTTTTTTTCTCTCGAACACCGCTTCATCTCGAATTATTAAAGCGCTATTCCTTTCTTGAACTGTATCAACAATCAATGATGTCGCTTTTTTAATAAGCTTGTTATTCTATGCTCTACTTGAGAAAACCTTGGGTACTGCTTTTGAAATTATGATACTGTAATTAGCCACACAAAAAATGGGAGAATACGCAGATTTTCTTCTTCATAGAATGTATTTCTATATTTGTTGCGTCAGTAGAGCTGACGGTAAATTCCCTGCGCGATGAATTAGGAAGGCAAATGGTTTCAAATCTCACACCCTAACGATCGCGTACCCGCATAATTGTATTTGCTCATTCCAGGCCGGAGAATGTAAATGAGACAAATGTTATGACTCGAGAAGCGTGGTGTCATGCTGCGAGTCAAAAGCCTGGGAAAGTTTGAAAGCAAATCGGGCTCAAGGAAAAAACGAGACATTTTTCTTTTTTTTACCTTGATGGTGCATCACGGTATTCAGAAGAGGGTGGAATGATTGTTGATGAAAAATAGCTGTGCAAATGAATGAGGACTTGCTACACCCGGGATTCCCACTGAGAATGATGTGCTCCGGGTTGCCGCAACAGGCAGCCTGGAGTCTCCTGGGGATTCCGAAACACTGACTGCGGCCACTTCCGCGCCTGATTGACGGCTGCTGGAGAAAGGGAGTTTTCTTCCCCTCCCATTCACCTATTCAGTCGCGTTTTGAGAAGCTCATCTTAAAGTTCCCATGAACTGACGGGTTTCCGGCGACACTCCGGAAGTTCCGGAAAACCATGCAGTAAAATATCGCTACAACGAACTCCCATCAGGGACGCACCCGAGAAAAAATATTTTATAACGAAAAATGCGCTATAACGCGATTCATGGTTCTTTGCGCATGTGGGACGGACATTTTGTGGGTAACAGGTAATAGCTACCATAAATGATTTATGTATGTGAAGAATTGCCTGAACTTCATTATTAATTTGATGAAATATGCAGAAAATTCAGAAAGTAAAACACCTTGTAAAATTCTCTCATTTCAGAACTTTCCCTTCATAATTAAAAAAAAATGTATCAATCTTAGTGAAGTATGAGCTGAAACAACTAAAAAATAATGTTTATCAAGAACAGCATTTCTTCATTCAGAACTGTGTGTTCCTGAAATTATTCTTTCAACAAAATAGCTATTTCTAAGTTCTAAATTAAAGCTAAACACAGTACATTTTTATTTGTACATCATGCTCTCTCGAATGCCAAATTTTCTGCACCAAAAATATAATTTATACTTTTTGACATTTTCCCGATTATTTCAAGTTGGGTTATCCCATGTTTTTATAGTCCATGCACACACAATCAATCTATTTGCAAATGAAAAAATGCAGCAGCTCTTCCGTTAGTTTTTTACTAAAGCTCCTAAATTACCCCCATCCTCGGTGCTTCTTTCGAAAACTGCCTGCAAAAATTATTTTCTTCCTTCATCAAAGAAAAATATGCAGTGGAATGCTGAACTTGGTGGTGATGTACTATGGATTCGAAGCTTTTTCTTTCGCATAGCTGCGACATCTACATACAGACAATCGAAATTCGGAAGTATCATCACCAGCTTCGTCACGAAGTGAGAGGAGGAAAATTCCTTGAGAAATTTCCAATGTTTGGCTTGCTTTTTTGTCAGTTTTCAATATTCTTCCACAAAACAATCCCAAACTTTAGGTGATTAAGTTTAGTGCGTTGTAGCGAAGAAAATATAAAATTCCGTAAATTTGAAGAGTTGTTCCTCCTTCATGCATCTTTTTTGCCAAAGATTCATTTTAACTGACAATTGAACTAAAATTGGGCGATTGAAGGCAATCGTATTCCCCTTATGTCACTATTTTACGATTCACATTCCCTCCTAAGTTCCAGATGACGATAACAACTTGAGAACTATTTTAATTTAATGAAAGCTCTTTATTTCGACATCCGACAAGTTACAAATGCAAAGGGTTCACAAACTACTTACTGCTGGTCAATTGTAAAAGCTCCGGAAAAATATTCATAGACAAACTTCAGATGAATCGGTTTCGATTTGTAGAACCTGTCATATTACTCTGGGACACTTTCAAAAAATTGTATTAAGGTATTCCTGAAAAGTGTATTTCAATAAAAGCAGGCCTTAGATTCAAAGAGTTGCTACAAATCCTCCACCGATTTTGATCTGTTCACTTCAATCTGTGCCATTTCAACGCCAACATTTTCATCCAAGTTTTCTATTTGGTGTTCCTTGCGTTGAGAAAGCCATTTACATTTTCGACGAATAAAAATTGCACCTATATTGTCAGTAGCTTTAGATCCAAGTGCCAGGGCTGCAATAAACGAAATTAAATTTACTTTTGGATCAGCAAAACACAAACGCATTAAGAATTTAAAGTGTATCATCAAACGAGAACAACGATATTTATTTCCCTGTCGATCGAAAATATCGCAACAGAACAACACAGTAACAATGCGCGTCATCTTGCGCGTCGAAGCAGCATGCGAGAATCATTTGTTCCGAAATGCGACAGTTAAAAAAATTTACTGGTACAATAAATAAAGCGGTCAAATTACCGCATCAACAAAACAGCATAACAATTTTGTCTCACTCCAAAAAACAAGCGCAACACGACGGTATCGGGAAAGACTCTTTGAAAACGTTTCCTCCTCCTCCATGAATCGGCACAGCCAACAGCCTCCGCAAAATGTATTTCTGCCTGCAAACCCCCTGTCGTCCGCTGAACGGCTCTAATCCGAAGTTTTGGCACGGGTCATTGTTCGCATAGCTGGTTATAAAATATTTTCAAAAACTAGATCAGTATCTGGCACAGATTAAATTGACAAAGCAAATTATTTACACGCAGGTTTCCACTCGCAGCTCCTGCAAGTATCGCTTCCCGTTGACGATGTATCGCCAAGCGTTGTTCTCGTTCCGCATCATCCTTGGTCTGATGAATGCTTCCTATTTTTTTCGTAATCAGATAGAATCATCATCAGCATTTCCACGCAAAAATTTGACTGATTAAAATCCATGCTCAACATTTGCCGCAAATACCAGAGATGGCGATACAGTACAACAAGTTAATACGGATGATTCTGCATTTGGAGAAGAAACTGCGAAATTGAGCTTTACAGAAGTTGCAGGGAGAGTGTAACATGTTTAACACAGAAGAATGCATTTAATTGATACTTCCCATATAAGACCTATCAATTTGTTCTCTTCAAATGAGACATTAGAACACAGTTTATCCCACTAAGAAGCAACATTTCTTGATACTTGACCAACTGAAATTAAACTAACCTGAGATCTACAGGCAGCGATTCCACGAACACCTCCACTGGGCCCGATTCCCTCCTGAGGGATTTTTGCAGTAGGCCCCTTATTCCGGAAATCAAAAGGTTCGAGGTCATAATCGGGAGAATTTTTTGCAAAATCCTGTGATCCACTGTCAGTGGTCAGGATCAAATCCGCGTCAATCTCATTCAGCGTGTTCCGCACGGCAGTGATAATTTTCTCTCTGAAAAGAACCAGATTTCAGTTAACACTTCGAAAAAATATGACAAGGACGGGGAATTTTACTCTGGGTATTCTTCAAGGTCAAGGCATATACTGTCGCCAATCATGTTTTTGCAAGTGGGAATGCGCAATTCGTCGGACACTGGTGCAGCAGGCGGATCCATCGAAGGTTTTTCAATTTCTCTCGTCGATACTTCCACTACTGGACTTGCTGGTGGTCCACTTGCCGAAGGAATGACAGAAACATTTGTCGGCATTTGAGCGAAAATTGGCATCGCCGGCACCGGAATCCTGGGGTCTACGAAGAACATTTGCGATGGAAAAATGATGAAGGGCCCTGAGGACATCTGCTTTGGACGTTTGTCAACAGGTGTAGCTGCTGATTCCAAGAACAGCTCCTGCAAGACCTGGCATGGAAACATGAAACGCCAGTGAAGAATTATCAGAGGAAACTGGGCTCATGTGCCTAGAGAAGGAATCGCACATAATTTCGGGCTGGAAAACAGAACGAGCTCCAAGAAACTTTTGCAGAAAATACAGCAACACACCCTCGTCAACTGAGGCGATGTAAAAATCAAACATTATCATTTCAAAACAACATAAAATTAAAACAAGCCAAAAACTGCAATAATATAGGTTCTAGCCTGTTCCAAACCCATCGATATTTGCACATGTGCATAAATTCTTCTCTCGAATTATCATTGGGCTTCTAAAAGCAATATCTATTTACAAATGTAAACCAGCGATAAAATATACGCACATTTGAAAACACAAGCATGTACAATTATAACAAGTCTTCTCTCCGATTTGATTCAACGCGGCTAGGATTTATTCGAAGATAACTTCACAGTAGAGGCGCATAAAAATCCCTCAAACTTTCTCTAGAAAATGTCATTTTTCGTGCAGGTCATATTTTTTGCATAGAGCGGAGGAAAAAAGACTCTTACTTCTGTGGATCTGATAAAACACATAGTGAATCCTTCTCTGCATTTAATTCAGGCAGCCTGCAGTTTTAAAATATGTCCAGTGATCTTCACTAGGATTATTTTTTGGGAATAAATGTTTCAAAGAGGCACAGGAAAATTCAAGATATGTCTAGAACTTTTGTTCGGTTTACACCATATTTTCCAGAGGTATGTGCAGAATCACATGACTCTTGTAAATGAGATCCCACCCAAATATCAGCGGAGTCTATACAGTCATTTGAATTTCAATGCTCATATTATATTCAGACTTACCAACAATGCAACTGATGAAGCGAACAAAGAACTAGCAAGCGTCATCCTTCACTGAACACTTGGTCAATTCCCTGCAGATGAAGCTCCCTGACAAATCATAGAAAGGAATATCTACTGTAAAGGGGTTTCGACATTTTGGTGACACCTTTTTGGTTGATACACACGCACTCTCGGTTGAAAAACCCAGGGCTGATTTTTTTGTCACAAGGCGGAAAAAGTTTCAACCTTCAATTTATTTCACTCCTTCCACACGTGGCTTTTATTCACTTTTCATTTATTTTTGGCGAATATTAATCGATAATTTATGCTTCAGAGGCACACGCACCAGTCATTTGACACATTTCTCTTAATGAACTTGTTCACGAAAGCTTGATTGAAATCTTCCCCTCCATTTACGAATTTTGCAAAAGCGGACTGCGAATTGCGTTACAAAATCACTGAATTTCTCAACTTGCTCGCCAGCACAGGGAGTCAGTCACCTTTAGCAAGACGTCGTCAAGCTGTGAGTGAAATTGGGAGTGCAACCGGACTTGGGAGAAATCCAGTCATTCACCCAGACAAGCGACTTTTGCGCCCCAAAAGTTCGCCGGAACAGAGACCCACTTCCTTTTTTACTTCCTTTGGTGACTGGCTCTGAAACTGGTCCACAAAGCATGATGCATATCTCGCCAGGAGATATCAGAAGTGAGACTCAACATTTCATTCAATTCACCGACAGCCATTTCATTTCTCAAACTCAGTTTATTCGTGATAGTTCCACAACCAACAACCAAAGGACTCTGACGGGTTTCATCTCCAAAATATCAGGCACTATTGACCAGATTCACGGCCTTGGTGGTCATTTGGGAAATCAGCAACATATGTAGGGGTTTCTGTGCACAAGATAAGAAAAAAAATGTTCACAAAAGGCCAGTGGTTCCAGGCGGTCACTGAAGGAGGCAGCACAAACAATGCTGTGACATTTTCGACCGCGATACAGTTCTTATTTTTACTCATTTCTTTTTTTTTCAGCTGCCGCATTTCTCTCTGAGCTGTGCCTGGTTGTTGATTGTTCTTGGTGAGAAACAGTGCACCATGCATTCTTCCACGATGGAAAGAACAAAGTCGAAAGGAGAGCCACTGAAGGTCATCATTCAATATGCACAAAATCCTTGTGCAATGAAGAACACCTGAGAGCATTGGACACTCCACCGAATTTTCCACCGAATTCCGGTGGTCCTGATTTTATTCTTACATCCTTTTAGAAAGCTCTGGTTGATTGAATCCGCCGCAAAAATTATTTTGTCTGTCCTGGAGAGACGGGCATTTTTTACCTTGAAGCTACGTCTGGCTTTATTTCTATGAGACATTTGGAATTTTCAGAACATGTACTGTACATGAGAACTTGTTTAATGCGTTGTCCACTGTATGCGGTTTCTTTCACTTGAGTTCAAGTGAATAGCAGTGACTCTGCGAGAAATTCCTTTATCTTCTGTGAGAAAGATTCGCCTCTTATCTATAGATGTCACTCGTTTTCAATGTTTCATCACGCACCTTATGCACATCATTCAATTTTTTCAACAAAAAAATTATAGGAACAGAATAACGTAGCCAGCAATTAAAATATAATTCGGTTATAAGGGATTAATTCAGAGAAACTGTCATAATAAGCAACAGGGTCTTGTTTGTATCACAGATATCAGAAGTATTGTATCTCAATGCGTCACACCTCACTGCAGCATAGGTTCTTTTCTATGGGACAGAAATTTTTTTTTTTCAGTTGACTGTTGATTTTATGGAAAGTTTTCATTAAGGAATTTGTTAGGAGGAACCCCAAATAAATCCTCTAGAGATGATGCAATTGGGACGGGATTTTTTTTTGCACAGCAACTACACAAAAAATCAGCATTTTCTTGAACGGGGCAAAAAATTAAAAATTGAATTTTCTTTAACGCGTTTATACCATGAAACGCAAACGAAACAAAATCGCAACTAATTGAGTTCCTTGAAAAATGAAAATCTTTTCCAATCCTATAGCGCTCAGATTCGCACTCCCAGTTTGTAAAAAGAAATCAGCAAAACAAAAATTAGAGAAAAATAAGGGAGAAAATAAGCATAGCTATTCATTCCAACAGTCAGAAAATGTTTCACTTTTTAAAGTAAAATCAATCAGTGAGGAAATGCGTTGGGTTTAGGAAGACGGTTAGAATATAACGACCATTTCCATCAATTGTTTTGAAGGGATACTGCTGATTGACCTGCAGCCTTTCGGTTTTAAATTATTTCCATTGATCTTGACTGGGCATATTTGTTGTATGAAATTTTTCCTAGAGGCACACTAAAAGTGAGAGAAATTGGTCAAATAAATTGTTTTTCTGCGTGTACCATCTTTTCTGGAAAACGTGTCAGAAGGATTTGAAGTTTGACTGAAAACTTGTGTAAAATCAAATGAATGTTTGGCAAGAAATCTCAGCCAATTATCACTAATTCCGACAGTCTTTGAATTTTCCGGTTCAAATCATATTCAGACTTACCAAAAATGCAACTGATGAAGCAAACAAAGAACTCGCAAGCGTCATCCTTCACCTTCAAGTCACTCCACAAGTCTTACTTTGTAAGGCACAGAGTCACTCCTTTTTGTTGTTTTGTTCACATCTCGGTCACCATTTCATTCTGCAAAAAAGTAAAATAGATAAAAAAATAATATAAAAGACGCACAGCAGGGAAAAACTTGGGTTTCTACCAAACAAATTCACTGGAACAAGCTTACAAATATCATGGATAACAGTGCCCGGTTTCCCTCGCAGGAATTGGAACAATACGTACACAAAGGACACATAATGGAAAGCAGCGATGTTTGGAAATGTGGTCTGCGACGATTTTTTTTTTTTCGAGGAAAAGATCCTTTCGAATATTTTCATAAATTATTCTCTTCCTTAGGACCAAAATGAAATTCGTTTCGCTTCGTTCTCCGCGTTTTCCTGGACCAAATCAGCGCGTTGCTCAAATGGATCACACATTCTCACTGATCGGTAAAAACGGCTTTTCAGACACTCAGTAATGAATTTTTAAAAAAATATCAGGAATGAAATGCAACGTGTCACTCTTTTACGTCGAACGAAATTAAACTTTGTACCAGGTTCTTTCGCTGGCCCTATGGCCAGCAAGTTATTCTGGTCAAACTGTTGATTTTATGGAAAGTTTCAATGTTCAACAGGCTCCTAGGAGGAAGAAAGAATATTGGCACAGCAATTCTTTCGTCTCCTGGTCAGTCATGTGAAAACCGACGCAAATGAAGCAACACAACAAAGGAACTTTGTCCATCACCAAAATGTTTCAGGGAAAACTGAAGTAAATACTCCAATAAACAGGTCTTCGGGGAATTTTAAAAGCTATGAAAACACGCAAAAAGGCGTTTCCAGCAACCCCCAATAAACCCTTCGGAGATGATGCAGGAGGGACGGGATTTTCGTTCCTTTTTTGCACAGCAAACTCCACAAAACCTGGGCACTTTTTGGAATGGGTCAGGGATAAAACAAGGGATTGGCTTAATCGCATTTACACTATCACACTCAAACGAAACAAAATCGCGACGACTGGGTCCAAAACCCATCAGAGCAGCGAACATTTTCTTTTTTCGGTCCCGCGGCGCTCACATTTGCACTCCCAGTTCGGAAGAAGACGATAGCAAAACGGTAAAAGAAAAATAAAAAGAAATAACGCGAAATTTTCGGCAGGTATTCTTTCCTACGATTAGATGAAGTCTCTCTCGAAAGGGAAATCAACAAGGGAGGAAATGTGCAGGTTTGAGGAAGACGATTTAGAAGACGACGATTTCCCTCAGGTGTTCTGGAGGAATGCTGCTGATGCTGTTGACTGAATTCTGCTGCCCAGAGCGCCTGGGGAAGAATTTCTTGTTCACTCTGTCCAAGAAACTCGGCATTCCTGTCGGGAAATGGCTCGTCTGTGAAGTAAAAAAAAAAGGTAACTTATTTAAGTTAAGAGTTCAGGTAACGCACGGTTTGAATAAAACAAAACTCACAACTTTGGCTTCGTCATCAGGGTTTTTATTATTGATTGTGTCGGTAGTTGCTGAGTTCATGTTGGATACGGTCGTGCCTTTGGTCTGTTCGGTCTTCTGCCCATCGCTTCCTTCGGCTTCGTCGCTTGACGACGGGTACTTTCTTTTCAATTTCCTATACGAAATCAAACAGAATTTTCAAAATCCTTCATCTGCTGGAATAATCTGCTGAAAACATGACAAAATTGTGTGGGAATTTTATTTTCTCACCCGATAATCACAGCAAGAACCAGGATAAGGATCGCCGTGGCAGCCATTGCAGCCAACACGCCGAAAGCCGGGAGAGATGATCTCAATTCTTTTTCCCCTGCATAGAAAACAAAATATGTATTAAATTCAGGTCCTTGCGTCCGAGTGCTGTAATGGAAAACATTAATTCCAGAATCATTGAACGTGTTCTGAAATGACCCACGTCCACAAATGCACAGAAAAATACCCTGGAGACTCGACAAATAATTTTAAAAATTACAGCTCCCGAGATTCTTTCATGCTTAATGATGCCTTGTTCATAGAAGCTTCCAGGGTGACTATTTGTCTGACGCTGTAAAACTCTAAGCTGCTCTGTGGACCTTTTTCCCTGAGTAATTTACCCTGCATTCAAAACCAATCGCAGCAAACAATTCATGACTGACCTGCTTTGTCGATGTGGGTGTTGTGAGCGTGCGAGAAAGCTCCGAACGGATCTGCGAAACATATAAATTGATCCGGTTAGACCTTTTCGAAAATTTCGAGAACAGAGCATCTGGAAGCATGCAATGAAAAGAAAATGAGGAATCCGCACCTTCCTCAGTGACGCTTTCGTTGACGACCGCAAATAGGCGCCCATTTCTGTAGGAAATCTCGAATTCGGGTCCGATCGCCGACGCAGCTACGTCCGACATGTTCGGGTCGAACAAAAAGTCTGTCGCCTTTTCAGTGAAAGACGGTCCCTCAACAGAGACGTTCCTGAAAAACGAAAACAAATAAATCTGGGAAATCAGCGAACCGGCAATATTAACGGAGTTTAAATAGACGACCAGAAATGAGAGAATTAATCGATTATCGAGCCGATCTAAATTCGCTCGGAATAATACGAACAATGGAGGAAAAGTTGACTTTTCGTTTCACGACGAAAGATGAGCGTTTCGAATAAAATCCCGTGAATTACATTTTTTTGCTATTTCCACGAAATTCCGTGATCGTTGCGAATTTCAAGGTGGTTCAGAGCTTGAATACATACACGAATGCATGGTAAATAAGTGAAGTCAAGTACAGAAAATATATAGATAGACGAGCTTTATTTGCCGCTAATCAGCGTTCACAAGGTACAAAAGACGTTTCCCACATTAAATCATCCAAATCATCCGAACCGAAGTACAGTAATAAATCGAAATTTGTCCTAGGATTACGGTACATTCTTTGGGGAATCCCCCCCCCCCCCATTAATTACTGTACCTGAATTTTTCATCTGTACCTTCAACAGATTAATTTTCGCTATTGCTAGAAAATAAGTAAATGACATTCAAAATATTCTTCGGGAAGAGGTACACATAATACTGTAATACCTAATCGGTCACTCAGTTTTCGTACCAAAAATCACGAGGAAATCACCTACCTGATCATTTTTCTGAAGGCAGAAGCGGATACATCTTAGACAAACAGATAAAACTTCGGTTCAGTTAGTTTCTTGGAAGTTTTACTTGAGCAAGCGACAAACCGGTTTCTTTGGACGATGAAATCGTTGACAGAACAAAGCTAATCAGAAGAGTTCGGGTACCGCAAACATCAGGTGTTCATCTTTTGTGATAAAATCACATCATTACCCTACAGTCAATGACCCAAATATTATACGAAATGCGAAAATAATGCGCCGATCGTTCGTCAGAATTCGCAGATGTTACGACGCCGTTACGATTGACAATGACGTCTGTCGACGAGTTCATCGGTAAAAAATAAAATTGAAAATTTCGGGAGAAAACCGGGAATTTCAAAACCGTTTTCACTCGAAATCGAGAGCAATTGCCCGGAACTAGATGGGATTTTTTTTCAGATAGGGCATAAAAGTGACGAAAAACTCTTCAGCAGCCAAATACATTTGTAAAACCATTTTGGCGATAAGAGGGATATTTCCAGCCATTTTCGCGGCAAATTACTCGAAAGGAACAGAAAAATGTCGATGAGAATTTCGTTTGAAAAAAGAATTGTAAATGAGGAACCCGGTGTGACATTCAGTAAATCCAATCGCTCTCTGGAACACTGTTTCATAAACGCAAAAAGAAGACAAAAAAAAACGCTCGAACAAATCAAAACATCTCGCTCCAGATTTGGGATAATCTGGAAAACATCGAACATGTAAGTAAGGGGAGCAATTCAGATCATCAGATTGGAAAAATAAATTCCGGTCGTGAGTTTCACACGAGTTTCCCAGCCGCCCTCAGGGTTACTCGGATACTGTACATTGCTTCAGTGAATCAATGGCTCACGGAACCCCGGGTTTTTTGTTTTCATTTTCTGTCACCCCATTCAGTGCTTCAACAATGAGGAGCACAATGACCGCGAGAAAACATTCATGCGACGACGACTGTCATTGAAGCAGAAGCGAGAGCGGAGGTGGATCAAACAAAACCAGGTGGGTTACGAACTTATACAAGTGTGAGGATTATTCCCAACCTCTCCAAGCCGACCTTCAATCATTGAATATCCAGCTTCTGTACACAAATCTCCTCTGTATAAATAATTTGTTTGTCATCTGTATTCTATTTTCTAGACTAGTTTCACAGAGTATCCGCCGCGTATTCCCCAATAAAAGCGAAAAAGCGACCGATTTCTAAAATGCGCTCTAGCACAATTTATTTACACGAAACGCCTTCCAAATACGATAGCCATTGTCAGCAACCATTGTTTTTACGGAAGGACATTCAAAATTGACCTTCTATGTGATCCGACTGGGGATATCTATGCAAGAATTTGTAATAGAGTAAAAAAAAAAAGGTCACAGCGCCAGGCAAAGGTCCGACGAATTCTGGCAATTCTGTGAAAGAAAAATTCGAATTTTATAGCTCAGGAAAAAAACTGCAAGATGAAACCTAGGCAGATATTCTATGCGTCTAATTTTTTATAAGGAGGCCTTTTCATGACAGATTTATATGGAAAAACCATGAACAAATTTTCTTCACGTGGCAGATGCGGTATTATAATTCCTAATTTTTAAATGTTCTTGACTTATTTTGCTGATGGTTCTCATGTGCCATTGTAATTGTGCAACTTTGCTAGCTGACCTTTTCTCCTCTCGGCATTATTCTGTGTGGTATTAAGATGTGTTATTAATTCTGTGAAAGAAATATTCGAATTTTCTAGCTCATGCTCCCTCAGGAAAAAAACTGCAAGATGAAACCTAGGCAGATATTCTATTCGTCTAATTTTTTATAAGGAGGCCTTTTAATGACAGATTTCTACGGAAAAACCATGAACAAATTTTCTTCACGTGGCAGATGCGGTATTATAATTCCTAATTTTTAAATGTTCTTGACTTATTTTGCTGATAGTTCTCATGTGCCATTGTAATTGTGCAATTTTTCTAGCTGACCTTTTCTCCTCTCGGCATTATTCTCGAAGGGGATTTCATGGACGGGCATTTTGTCACGGTGTTTAAGTGACACCGGAAATGCGAGCTAACTCACTCTCGGAACGTCACTCTGTTCATGCAAAAGCAAAAAAGTCGGGACTGCAAAAAAAAGGAGTTAAAATGCGGAAAAGTCTCCATTCATTCAAGCGGCGTTTCTGCAAATCGGGTGAATGGAAGGGCATCCGCACGTGCGGTGTGTGACCCACTCAAGACCGGAAAACAGCGCGGCACGTGGGAACCCGCACCAGCGCGGGATTCGGGGTTCTCGAATGTTCGCCGCCCGCGGGATCGTTCTCTCTCTCTCTCCCTCTCTTTACAGTGTGACCCAGTCTCGCGGCGCCCTCGGGCGACCGATTCAACGTGACCCCGCGAGACGCGCAATTGCGCCGGCGCCAGCCCGTCTTCCGCTGAGCTTTTTCACGCCCCCGGTCATCCCGAACCTTTTAAAGGCACCGAAGAGTTCCGGTGTATGAACATTACGGAACCCACTCGCGCAAGGGTTCAGCTTACTTTTTATTTATTTTCCTGAACATCGCCTTTTCAGGCCAGGTGAGTAACGTGTTCGTGAAACGCACTCCAGGTTTAAAAAAAACCAAAGATTCGTCAGATTATTCACGTGTGATGATTGAGCAACTCGAAATCTTTCGAAGACCGATGCATTTTAACGCACTATCTCGGGAAAATGAAATTTAAAAACTTTTTCCTAAGTTGAAAACACCACATTGCTTTCTTCCAAGTTACAGCTCTTAAAGAGGGAATTTTAACGCTATATCTCTGGGGAAAAAAATGTGGGAGCCTGTTCTTGAAGTTGAAGGCACTGAAGCATTTTTTCAGAACCCTTAAAAATTCTGGTTTTCAACTGCCAAATGTATTCGGATTTTCTCTCGATTTTTTGCCGACAGATTCGTGTTCGGGACCTTGTCAAGAGATTTTTTCGAACCAAGCTGCATATTTCAAAGCGACGTAAAGGATTCCCGGAGGCCATTCGAAGATCACTCCTCCCCGAAATACCCAATTACAAGGAAAATGTGAGACGGGAAAAAGTGGGCATGTTATGATAGTAAAAACTAGCTCAAGGACTGATATTGAAGCTCGTTGGTCAAGCACAGCCTTTTACGGCAAGGGCCGATACAATAGCTGACACAGCGCTTCTATGCGTGACCTGAAATGACCCACCTCTTACTCACTTGTGGCCCAGGACATGTAAATGAGATCGTTCACCCAAACCAGATCATTAAAGCCGGGGGGAGATGGACAAGGCGGGGGAAAGAAAAATAAACCTGTTGCGCAACCGAACGGACGATGGGTTTCATGGGTTCAGAAGCAGTTCTGCATCCCTACAGATAACTTTTTTCCAGGATCAACCCCAGAATATGGATCCTGAAATCACAATGTTCGTTGATCTCATCGGTGGATCGACTATTCCGAAAATCCATGGAAAAATCAACAGAATCAAGTTGGAGAAAAGCACATTAGTTGGCATGGAAAGATAGGTCAAGGGCTTACAGCATGAGACCCACAGCGTAAGAAAAGGTGTAAGAATACTTTTACGACTTTATCTGAAGAGTCAAACAAAAAATGATTTCTCTCCCGGGCTCCGCTATAAAAAAAATTCACTCCCAAAATATTTTCACTAGACTGAAAAAAAGGTTGAGAAACTATGGGATAACGCAACGTCTACGATCAAGCCAGAATTTTCAGCAGCCAGGATTTGCATTCTTATTCTCACGAGGCAAGGAGAAAAAATCTTAACGACCTTTTTTCAAATATGAACCTCAGAATATGGAAGCCTGAAATCGCAATACTCGTTGATCTCTTCGGTGAATTGACTATGCAGAAAATCCACGGAAAAATCTACAGAAATAAGTTGGAGAAAATCGCATCAATTGACATTCGCGTATGGAAAGAGAGGTCACGGGCTTACACTATGGGACCCAAAACGAAAGAAAAGGTGGAAGAATACTGCTACGATTTTATCTGAATGCAAAAAGCACGCCCCGAAAATTATTTCTCTCCCTGGTTTCGCAAAAAAAAATTCAATTTCATTCCCAAAAGATTTCCGCTAGTGAAAAAAAGAAGGTTGAGAAACTCTGGCTTAACGCAATGGCCAGGATCCAGCCAGAATTTTCGGCATGATTTGCATTCCAAGTCTCTGAAGGCAAGGAGAAAACATCTCGGGATTGAAAAGACCGGGGTTGCGTAATTGGACCATGAGCCTCGATGGGTGGCATTAACCCGTCGTAAAGACTGCGCATCGATTTTCAATCGTTCTCACATACTTGGGTCATTGCGTCACGGGTCGTCCACTTCTACGCACTTCTCGGAAGGTCAGTTTTCATTATCCTTCCTCGACCCCAGGGATGTTATGCATAGACGTCATTAATAACAAGGTCGGTTCTGCACTTCAGTCGCGTGCTCAACACTTTCTCGCCGCAATCGCGTCTCAAGAAGTGCGCTAAAACTCATCTAAGAACGAATGAAACAGATGACTCCGAAAAAAAAAACAATCCCGAGATCCCTTTGGCTTCGTCATGCTCTTATGCAGCATTGCTGGGCAACCCCGAAAATCGAAACTAAAACCATACAAGTACGCAGACTAAAATGTGCAGATCATTCAAGAATTTTAAACTGACAGTCAAATAGAGTATATAAAAGGTGAAAGAGCAGTCCCTTTGTTGCCAAATTGCCCAAACACCCATTTTTTGCTTGATTCCATATCATTAAAACCTAGATAGGTTTTGAATTTTTTTTTTTTAATGTTGCAGTCGAAATTTCGTTGCATATTTGAAATTTCATCTTCATCCATACCTTTGCTCTCATTCCAAAGATTATGCTTACATTTTCGAATTGAAGCTGTGGGTTTGGTTCAGTAAACATGTTCCCATAAAATTAAAAATGGAAGAAAATAGTCAAATGAAGATTTTATGGATTTTTCAATGTTTGGTGAGTTTTTTTTTTCATTGGGGGGGGGGGGAAGTACCGAATCCCATGTGGGACGCACGGCTCGGAATGGGTTAGGGAAACAAAAGTGTCAATAAAATTATGAATTTCATATCCATAAAAGCCACCGGGGCTTTTGCCTTTTTTTTATGGTATCACTTTTAAGACATGGCAGTGTTTCAATACCACCTTCAGAGTAATTATATTTTTCAAATTTCAATGAGGAAATATCAGTTCGTACTCATTTCGAAATTTCCGTGAAAAACGCACTATGGATTCCAACTTCCGCTTACTGCGGTTTCTGAGTTTACTTCCCGAACAAAAAAAGTTTTTTTACGCATATCCCTTACATATTTCATTCTTTTTCCATCAAGTTTCGTAGTAATTTAATTCATTCAAGTTTTCAAACTTACTGGGAAAATTTTACGTACCAGAAGCCATGGAGCAGAAAAGCGCAAGAAACTGATGATTACTTAATTTAAGTAAGCATGTGTTTGTACCAGCCTGTGACATGTACGAGCGCTAAAACAATTTTCAATTGCGAAGGACAGAGAAGGAACATTTATTGAAAATTTCGCTGCTCGGCCAAAGTTCGAACATCCCAAATAGTTGATTGCCACACGAAAGCAGGAAAACATTTTCCTGATTATTTTTAAAAATAAAAACTGCTTAATGTTCTAGCATCAGAATATTCTAACCCCTATATATTTTTTTCGAATGCATCATGCTATAGAGTATAGACTGTATAGAGAAATGCAGTGCCACAAGGGCAAACCATTCGTTCCCAACCTTGGTAAGAGCAAAGGTCAAGAAATCGTCGTGAACACCTTTGAATCGCAATAGTTTTCGAGGTCAAATGATAAACCGTGATGTACAACTTTTTTCCTTGTTGAAAAATGCATCTTCTCCTTTGAGTTGTCAAAGATTAGCTTCGCAAGTAAGACTCTAGTGATCAACAAACCTTTTAAGGATATTATGCGGTCAAATAAATTATGATTGAGAAAATCACGTCTCAAGGGTTCATGTTTTTTTCGAAGGCAGACTTTCGCGAATAAACGTTGAAACAGCCAAATTTTCTCAAATTCTCAAGTAATTTGAAGGATACCTGACAACAGTAATGTAATGTTCGTTCCTCCTTGCATCATTGAAAGATAGTATACATTGTTTCGTTTCTATTGTCTTTAAAACGACAAGAACTTCAAAACAGAAGCCTTCGATGAATTCCAGAAGAGAACCTGCACTGAGAAGATAACATTGCAGAATAATCCAAATCTGCACCAGCACTAAATTCTAAAACCAACCGATTAACCCTACTTCCGTATTTTGAAATGTTAAGCACGTTCACTCGCAGTTTTGCAAATGCATTTGAAGCGAATGCAGATGACGTTATTTCTTACATCATCATGCTTTTTTTAACCCATTTAGATCAATCAGGCATATATTGGTTACAATATTGTGCAACTGCTGCGGCACGTTCTACGAGAGCTAAAATCCATGATTGTAATTTTCTACAACACCGCCAGGGAATTTACGGTAAGTAGATTGTACGGCACTTCATGCAATTTTGTAATTTTTTAAGCGTAAAATTTTTTTTCGACACTTCAGATACCCATTGTACTCAAACGTATGCTTATTACTCTGCCTCACGTTTTCCATTGAAAAACTATATGAATATGCATCACTTTTATTTTTAAATAAAATCTCCAGCCGAAAATACTGTAACCATCAGTTTCCAGTAATTCGCGAACAACATCTGCACGGAAAAAGGTAATCTCATCCCCCTGGGATGGAGGTGGACACGGTGCAATTAGAACCTTGTTGGTGGACACCGGCGTGGAATCCGAGTAACAGGGCTTTTAATAGCCAAAAACAATCCGGTTCCACAAGACCAGAGTGTGTGTAAGGAAGCAGAGGAAACTGTGTCAGCGACGCCCACGCAGGTGAGTTGTGCAACGCTCTTGCTCACTCTGCATGGAGAATCGCGTTACAACGCCGGAATTCCGGATTTTTTTTCCCCACAGAAAATGTTTTCTTTAAATGAAACCTGTGCATGCTTCCAAGCCCCCCATCCGAACCGTTAACAGACCTCGAATTGACACGCGCAGAAAATTTTATTGCGAGGTTCAAGGCATGAGAGAGTAAAGAACGAAGAAAAGTAGTTGTTCGGTTTAATCCTCACCTTCATTTGTGCTTGTTCGCAAATTATGACAGTATTTCCACTCTCTGCCTTTGAAAAAATTAAAACAATCTACAGTAAAATTTCGTTAACGCGATTCTGGTTATATCGAATTTTTTTTCTTGGTTTCAGCGATTTCTACACAGGGACAATTTTACACAAATTTCGTTACAAGCAACTAATTTTCCTTTATAATCTGAGCACAACGATGCAATTTTTAGTGATCGGCAAAATACGGGAAAACACAAGCGCATGACTGAAACCCTTTAGAATCTTTTTTTTAAAATGATAATCTTTTTATTTATTTAGGAGTGCAGGAAGTATGAAGCTCTAATGTGTCAAATGCTTCAGGGAAATCTAAGAAACGAGAGGTCTGCTATTAGAGAATTTTATTTTAAAACTTGGTTTTTCTTCATCATTTCATCCAATCAAGTTGTTTATGATGATAAATATTCGCATACATGTTGTGGAAGTACTTGATATAATTTTTGTGTGCTTGTTTCCCATAGAATTGCAGTCTTAAGTGCTCAAAGAACCGAGAATCTCATTTTAGCGAATTCTTCGTATCAGAAATTTTTTTTAGGTTCCCCAGAGTTCGTTGTACCAAGATTTTACTAATTTTGACCGACTTTTAACGCTGCACTTGCAGCCTGATTTTCTGTCAAATTGACTCTGAATTCAGCATAAAAAGTCGTCACAGCTGGAAAACGGAAGCGGCTTTGATTCATGTTCAAGTATTGTTCAATTATCATCCACATTGCAAGAGCGATTATGCTTGGCAACGAAAATCAGTCTTCATGAGCCGAACGAAATGACTTCCAAGATTTTGAATGGGGAATTCAATTTCGCGGACGGAATTGATCCAGCGGTATTAAATCGGGATCGTTGCAGCTAAGCATCAATATAAGCCGAATCCGCGTCAATTTTCCGGAATTAATGAGGATATTTTTGGCGTTCAAGTAATTTCGAACATTTTCAAAAATGATGGACCCAGGAAGGAAAATGAGCCGAAATGCCGGTTAATGGACCGTAGCTCGCGGAAATCTCTTCCTCATTCGTTCCCCGAGAAGGCTTCACTTTCATTCGGTCGAAAAGCTTGATTTCCAACCCAGTGCTCATCCGGAAACATTCTTTCCGTCCCAAACTTGGACTTCCAGAATCTTTATTGGACGATGAAACCTTGGATAATGTTATCGGCGAATGCGTCCATCTAAAGATCATATTTCTTCCTCTACGTACCGACTTTTGACTCCATCAGGATGCCGGAAGTCCGAGCGATAAAGGCGATTGTGGAAAGCGATTGAACTACTCCAACAGCGCATAACCGAAGGAAAAATTGTTGGGCGGAAATCGGACAATTGCTAACGTCAAGGATGACTTTGCCAAAAATGCTTTTTCGTGGCCTGGTGATGCGTGAGAAGAACGCGTCCTTTCTGGCCGTGATGAAGAAAAAGAAAACGATGCTCGTAATTGGTAGTTATTAATCTCCACCAACAGTTTCCTAGTTACGCAACTCCGCACTGCAGTTGTGTCGTTTCCCGGTCCGAATAGCTTCTGTTCTTGACTCATTGCCAGGTGATTCGAGTACACACGAAGAAGAAAAAAAAACTCGCATTAACATACGAGAGGCAAACCATTTTTCACGTTTTCTGAACAATTTCACCAAAAATCCAATAACTTCCAGAAGCTTTTTTCTCGCTTTCGTCCTGCCTAACAGCATTTAAAATTCGGGGTCCCTCGCTGAAGTTGACACGAACACCAGAATATACAAATGCCGGAAAGACAAAAAAAAGGATTTTCAGATCGACGTTTACACGACCTCCGGATATTTGCTTTGCAGTTTAGAATTCGCATAAGAGCTGTTCTGACGTAAAATTCTGCAATCACGCAAAGAATGGCCTTCAGAGGCCTTGAAAATGTTAGAGTTCACGAGTTCCGACTTCCGAGTGATCAGCAGAAATATGTTCCGGCTGTTCACGGATCCAGAAAGATCATATTTCTTCCGTCACACAGTGACCATCTGAGCACAGTTGAGGGAAATGAAACAGGAAACCGCAGAATTCGAAAGAAACTCAAATTAATGCAAATGAAAGACCTTCGAAATTTCAGCTGTTCAGATCAAGATTTCGCTAGATTTCCGGGCATGGCGCTGATTCACGCTGCGTGTTTTATTGGGGAAGGTGTTGATTGGGTTCTTCGATTAAAACAGTAAGCAATTTGATGAATAAAAAGCGGAATCGACTTTAACCGATGCAAAGCCTTCTAGGAAGCAGGAGAAACAACGCCGTTTGAAATTCCGATGCTGTACTTCTTTTTTTTACAAAATTGATGCTTTTGCTGGACTTCGTGGATGAATTTAAGCTCGGGTTCTGGGCATGCTTAAAATTTTACTACTGCCCTGATTCTAAAATTTACTTCGATGGCTGTATTTATCCCACGTACTTATCCATCCCGAGGTAAGACGGAGTGAAGTTTTCGAAAAAATTTGCTCAATAATGTCGTCACACCCAAAAGATCATCCTGAAATTTCACAAATTGAAAATCCAACGCTTGGAATGTTTTCTTCAAGTCTGTTTTGCTGACCTTCAATTCGCCGTTGAGGATGTAAGCGGAAGAAAATTTTGTTCGACATCCAATTCCGTGTCTGCGGTTAAATTGCATCAGTCGACATTTCCGCACAATCATCACCTTTCATGGTGGGCGAGCAGGCTGCTTTGTCGCGTTTCCGCGTGGGAAATTTCTAATTACTTGCCCCCGTTTCGGAATCGGCAGATCCGCGATACAATAATTGCAATGCTTCAAAAAGTAATTCCGCGCCGACGGCGAGGTAATGAGATATTGATCGACAGCGTCGCGTTCCGGCCACGTGCTGACGAACCATTGCAAAATTCGAAAAGTCCTCTCATTGGTTTCAAACCGTCAATAATTTGACATTCTCGAATTTCATTTCGAGCTGCTTGCAACGTATTCAGTCGAACCTCTCTAAGTCGAATTTCAAGGGACCAGCAAAAAAATTCGACTTACGGAGGTTTCAAGTTCGGGAGGTTTTGAATTATAAAGGTTTGAGCTACAGTAAAAAGCCATTTTTTCTGGAAAACTTGGAAAAACTGCCCAAAATTTTAAATGGTGATATTCTGGTACTTGAATGGCTTTTTAAATACGTTCACAGGATGTTGTACTTGGAGGCAGGGGTTCATTTGCAAAATTCACCTCATTTAAAACACCTTAACTTATGTTTTTATTGTTTTTTTCTTTCTTGGGTCAAGAAAATAATGGCCAACAGGCCACATAAAATTCGAATTTTGGAGGTTTGAGGGTAAAAGCATTCGACTTAGGGAGGTTTTTCAGGTATTGCTTCTAAGGGGATTCAGATGGGGACCTGAAAAAAATTCGATTTTGGGGGGTTTTCGACTTAGGGAGGTTCGAGTTATAGAGGTTTTTAATACGTATTCACTCGAAAATAAGGCCCATCGATCTAGCGACGAATCACTTTCGCATTTCTTGAAATGTAAAAAAAATTGACTGAGAATATCAGTCACTCTGTCGTATTAATTTTTTTTTTCAAAATCAAGGGAGGTCAGAAGCAATCCTGTACTTGACCCTGCGAATCTCAGACCAAAAGACATATTCGACAACACCAAGTACAAAATTTCATCAAATATGAGCCACAACAAAAATCAGCCCGTGTTTCGCCTGTGTTGAAGGCCTATTAAGTACAGAGTTCTGATCGACATAAAAGACGCGATTCGCAAAAAAAAAAGCACACATCAAGTTGAATGCGCATAAAAACGTTGTCTGCTGTCCCGGTTCCGCATAATCAAGACTTCCGCAATAACATTTCGCCGGATGCGAGAGAAATATCCCAACAGGTAAATTTTCCTGTCGTCGACAGCAACAACAGCTCTGTACTTTCGGACGCGATTGCCACATTTGAAGTTGTCATCAAGTACTTCCGGACTTCGCGGCAGCTTCAAATTCAAGTTGCCGCTAGGTTTCGCAATGACAGGTATGTTATCTCATCTAATTGGTCTCCATTGAAAGACGCAAATATCGCTTGGAACTTGCTTCCTTGTGAAGCAACGATCCGAGACGAGTTTGGACCAGGGTAAGTGAACGTAACATCGAGTTCGCATATCGTATTGCCTGAGCACGCTTGAAAAATATTCACCGTATTGCAGATAAAAATTTTGCAATTTTTTAGTTCAACGTCTGAACGATTTGATAAAAAAAAATGTCATCCCAGGCCGATCGGACTTTCGCTCAAAGTACTTTACTATGAAGGTTAAAAAAATTGGAAAGCGAGTGCGACGTTCATTTGATTATATCTCAATTATTCTGTCATTGTTTGAAGAATGAGGTTATGACGTGTTCCCTAGTCCATGTGCAGTATGTACACATTTTTGCCGGGTTTTGCTTTCATTTCGCTTCGGATGCATCATCTTTTCGCAGTAATCTTTGCATCTACTCGACGAGATTCCCGGAATTATTTTCACCCGAACCAACAAGCTAATCGCGGGAAAAAAAGATTCACCACATGAATAATGGAAACAGGTGATGAGGAGTGAGATAGTTCAGGGAAACCCCGAAGTGAAGAGAAGAACCCGGGGAAACGGCATTAATTCAATATCCGACCAAGTCGTGAAATCCGGGATCCGAGTCGTGATCCTCGTCTGAACGACTAGGTTTCAAAATATATTTTGTGTTCTGACAAGTTTCTCGGAAACATACGACGATGACTTCTCGAGCATCACAAACACAGTTGCCTTTACAGGTACCCGATTGCCAAGCAAAAAAAGAGGCAGCTTTCTCAGAATGACCTCGTAGTATCAGGTGAATCACACACGCTGCTGAACACAAACACGTGAATGTGTTCGGCATTTATTTTTATTTTTCGCATACTCGACTCGAATCTTGTTTAAATAGGGCAATGAAGTACTGTACTTCCCTATGGAAACAATTAAAAAGATCAAATCCACTGTAAAAGCTTACATGACTAGGATCTCCACGAAATTCACATCTTCAGCTATAAAAATAGAATGGATTGGACGATTAAAATTCGTGAAAGCACACATTCGGCTTTAACTACAAAAAAAGTTAAGTTTCTTGAGCCTGACATGAAAATAGAGAAAATAGAATAAGGCTGTGAAAGAATAACGCAGCATTTTTTATTTCAATTTTTGAGCATTTGAAAGTTTGAAATTTTTAGCCAGTTTAATATATTTGTGCCAGGCGATTTTCTGCAATAGTTGGAAACACCCAATCATTGCACCGAATTTTACCATCAGAAATAATTATTGAACTTGTTCCGGTGAGGAAGAATGCTCGGACCCTGAAAATGTCACTGTAGTGGCAATTTGATGCATTACGGCTTATTTCATCAGGATTTTACAGAAAAAATGGCAGAGTATTTTTAAAATTATTTTGGTTCAGTACAGATGAGCGTGACTGACTTTGTACGACGTCATTTGATGCCCTGATTAGACTTACTTATAGTCTCGCTGTCGCCACATTTCCACAAATCGCCTGATGTCCCAGTGATGAAGCTCATAAATCTCAAATAAATTACAAGTGCCGCCGAATTTCGAAACAGGAAGAACTTATGAGAGGAAAGCTCGGACAAAAACTATCCATCGTCGGTTAACATCAGTCCACAAAGTGCTTGGCTAGATAGACGATTGGGATCTCATTTCGAATGGAACACGGCTCACGAATACTTCCAACACCAGCTGAGTTACAACACGGGACTCCGTCTACAAACACTACCAAGTTCCCGTTCAAAAATATTTGCGCGAGCAAAAAAAAAAAAGGGGGGGGGACGCAAGTAAACTTCCTTTCACCACATCACGTCTGCCTCTTTCACGCAATCTCGAAGTTTCTGACTTGCTTCCTCATTATGTATTAAAAATCAAGTTTAAAGCAGATGACGCGGACATTTTCCTGCGTGTGTTAATTTTCAGCTCTTCACGGTCGTGATTTGCACACGGAAATGTCAACGCCTTCTTCCTGACTGAGTACATCGGAATTTCACCACCAACAAGGAGAGCTTCGTACACAAAAGCAGGAAAAAATTGTCCGAATAAATGACAGATAATTATCGAATGTAATTGCGAACTCCTTATGGGTTATTCGTATGCATCGGCAGGAGACACGCATGAAGGGTTTTTTTCTGCGATGCCGGTATAATCAATCCAATTTCGAAGGATTTCCGTGAGACAAATCGGTTCATATAAATTCACTGGAGCATTGATGCCATTAGCCTCAGCAGCTGGGCCTCAGAAAAATTTCATTTCCGCAAGTATTGTCAGATCAGAAAAAACTTCCAACACGCATTCCAAGATGTGTGAGGTGGATTCAAGATTTTTCTTTTCTATTTTACTCGGCAGCGGACAAAGAAGGCAGGATTTCATTTTTAGAAGTATAAAAAACATTTCCGTAAACTGAGTATTCACCTGGTTGAATAAAAAAAAACGTGACGATAGTAACCATCAGTCGAAATGCCTAAAAAAAACTCGAGTTTTCCTATTACTGCATGGCAGAAAACAACACGAAAACATTTACTTTGACCCGAAACACCATATACTATGTTTTTTAGAGGGTAAATTGAGAAACTCACCCAACTTGAAGGATTAATCCAATTTCTCAGACCTTGGATTTCGTCACGCAGCTGCAGCCACTTCGCGAGGCACAATTGCAAACTTTTCGGAAATTTCTCAAGATTTCCTCAGACGTAAGTCTCGTTTAGAAATGAAACAGCACAATCTACTATTTCGCGATCGTCGGATATTTCAACCATTGGAGCTGTGAAAGACGAGAAAACGGCAAGTAACCCCTTTCCTTGCTTCAATGTGCCTATGCTCTTGAAAGAGAGACGAATTCACCGCAAAAAATATTTTTCAATCAATTATAATGAGTTGCTTCGCCTTTCTGGTGGGTTCTCTCAATTAGAGTATATTCAAATTACTGATGAAACTATCTTGGGAGATCTAATTACAATATAATCTCATCGTTTAAACTTGCTTTCGTCGCTTGAGACGTTTTAAAGATGCGAGAACCCCGAGCACTGTGATTCTGGAACCCATATGGCACCCTTTCCACACTCGGTGTGGGAACGAAAATGAAAATATATTTCCCCGCACTTCAAATCATGCACTTCCTCCCAAGAAAATTTCTGATGAAAAACACAGAATCAGTGATTGATTCTCTCAGATTTAAAAGCAGAAAAATGAAATCAAAAAATTTTCCTCGAATTATTTGCAATGGCCCGCAGCTTTATTCTAAAAAAAAAAAACCGTAGTTACGCAAGTCTTGTCTCATTTAGCGTACTTCATCAAGCACGAACATTCCACTGGGGCCTCTTCATTAGCTGCGTCAATAAGGATTCAACTCGTTTCTCTTTTCCTCGTTTTATAATGCTTGCATTCGAAAGTTGGATATTTCTTAATAATGCATTTTTTTTAAGTTTCACGAAAGCATTCTGATAAATTTAAAAGTTTCCAGCAATTCAGAAAACCGATGGTTTTTTGAATAAAAATAATACTGCGTACTGCATCTCAAAACTTCGTGGCCATTGGATTCAGTGGAGAAAAGGTTAAGAATTTGGAATACAGTAAATGAATCACTTGGTATCAATGTACTGAAAGACTAAATATAAGATGGTATGAGCTGCCATCAATTCCAAGACAGCTTTTGTTTTTCATTTTAAAAGATATAACTAAATTAGAATCTTACTTGGTAGTTGGTACACATCACGACAGAAAATTCCTCTTGTAACACCAAGAGGACCGAGAAGTATGCAGTACTAGAAATAACAATGACTAACTCCGAAAAAATACTAATTTTAACTAACTTACGATCTTTATAAAAATTGCGATCAATTAGACAATCGTCTCACTGCAAAGGTTTGCCCTAAAAGAACATACTGCTGAACGCTTTCCCATATCTGCACTGAAAATCTTCATTCGCGGCATCGAGTTCAGATCAGGCTATGAACATACCATAAATTAAGTAATGCTCTCTAATGAATTAATGTGATATATTTATTTATTAGAATGGATTTGCATTATTTGAATGAAAATTTAGACGAGCATTTTCACTGGAGAATCTAGAAAACACTCTCATTTTTCTACTGTCATAATTCTTCGAAAAAAAGTGAACCAAATGTTTGCTGGAGTCAGGATTTTTGAAATTAAAGTCGAAAAAATATTCAAGTGTCACGGAACAGTAGAATTGATTCAGCGCGCGCTTTTTCGGAGCCAGATGCAATTCGTATAATACGATTTTGACGAGACAGATTCGTGATCGAGTTACATCCTATGAACTCCACGTACGTATTTAATTTTCACAATTTACAGGGTATATCATCCTGAAAAGCTCCGAGCTTCATAAAACACCCTTTACAATTCAATCGTTTTTGATTTTCGACGAACAGGCGAAACTTTTTGGATTTGGATAAAAATAACTCAGATGCTCATCTTTCCGTTCACGTGGTTTCCTAGAAAAAGGGTGCAGTATTCTTCTCTGATCGACTCGGGCTTGAATATTTCAGTAAGATTTCAGACAGTACACATGCACCACAAATATATATTGAAAAAAATATGTACTGTATAAAAGAAGGCACGACGCACAATAACGAACGTCCACCTGCGCCGCCGGCAGACGCCGAACTGTCACCAGACTCCAGCGTGCGACGGAAGGACCGCGGTTGACGGCAACCCGGCAAGAAACCCCGTGAACCCCGTTCTTTGCCGCGAGTCCCAAACCTTAGCTTTTCGTCACCCGGTATGAAATGCTCTCAAGATCATTGCCATCACCGTTTACNGCATGAAGGGTTTTTTTCTGCGATGCCGGTATAATCAATCCAATTTCGAAGGATTTCCGTGAGACAAATCGGTTCATATAAATTCACTGGAGCATTGATGCCATTAGCCTCAGCAGCTGGGCCTCAGCAAAATTTCATTTCCGCAAGTATTGTCAGATCAGAAAAAACTTCCAACACGCATTCCAAGATGTGTGAGGTGAATTCAAGATTTTTCTCTTCTATTTTACTCGGCAGCGGACAAAGAAGGCAGGATTTCATTTTTAGAAGTATAAAAAACATTTCCGTAAAATGAGTATTCACCTGGTTTAATAAAAAAAAAACGTGACGATAGTAACCATCAGACAGTCGAAATGCCTAAAAAAAACTCGAGTTTTCCTATTACTGCATGGCAGAAAACAACACGAAAAAATTTACTTTGACACGAAACACCATATACTATGTTTTTTAGAGGGTAAATTGAGAAACTCACCCAACTTGAAGGATTAATCCAATTTCTCAGACCTTGGATTTCGTCACGCAGCTGCAGCCACTTCGCGAGGCACAATTGCAAACTTTTCGGAAATTTCTCAAGATTTCCTCAGACGTGAGTCTCGTTTAGAAATGAAACAGCACAATCTACTATTTCGCGATCGTCGGATATTTCAACCATTGGAGCTGTGAAAGACGAGAAAACGGCAAGTAGCCACTTTCCTTGTTTCAATATGCCTATGCTCTTGAAAGAGAGACGAATTCAACGCAAAAATATTTTTCAATGGATTATAATGAGTTGCTTCGCCGTTCTGTAGGTTTCTCTCAATTAGAGTATATTCAAATTACTGATGAAATTATCTTGGGAGATATAATTACACTATAATCTCATCGTTTAAACTTACTATCATCGCTTGAGACATTTTAAAGATGAGAGAACCCCGAGTGCTGTGATTCTGGAACCCATATGGCACCCTTTCCACACTCGGTGTGGGAACGAAAATGAAAATATATTTCACACTTAAAATCATGCACTTCCTCCCAAGAAAATTGCTGATGAAGAACTCAGAATCAGCGATTGATTCTCTCAGATTCAACAGCAGAAAAAAGAAATCACAAATTTTTCCGCGAATTATTTTCAATGGCCCGCAGCTTTATTCTCCAAAAAAAAGCGTAGTTACGCAAGTCTTGTCTCATTTAGCGTACTTCATCAAGCACGAACATTCCACTGGGGCCTCTTCATTAGCTGCGTCAATAAGGATTCAACTCGTTTCTCTTTTCCTCGTTTTATAATGCTTGCATTCGAAACTTGGATATTTCTTGATAATGTATTTTTTAAAGTTTCACGAAAGCATTCTGATAAATTTGAAAGTTTTCAGGAATCCAGAAAAGGGTTGATTTTTTGAATAAAAATAATACTGCGTACTGCATCTCAAAACTTCGTGGCCATCGGATTCAGTGGAGAAAAGGTTAAGAGTTTTGGAATACAGTAAATGAATCACTTGGTATCAATGAACAGAAAAAGTAAATATAAGACGGTATGAGCTGCCATCAATTGTAAGACAGCCTTTTTTTTCATTTCAAGAAAATATAACTAAATTAGAATCTTACTTGGTACACATCACAACAGAAAATCCCTCTTGTAAAACCAAGAGGACCGAAAGGTATGCAATACTAGAAATAGCAATGACTAAAACCGAAAAAAGACTAATTTTAACCAACTCACGATCTTTATAAAAATTGCGATCAATTTGATAATTGATCGTCTCACTGCAAAAGTTTGCCCTAAAAGAACATACTCCTGAACGCTTTCCCATATCTGCACTGAAAATCTTCAATCGCGGCATCGAGTTCAGATCAGGCTCTAAACATACCATAAATTAAGTAATGCTCTCATAATGAGTTATTGTGATATATTTATTTATTAGAATGGATTCGTATTATTTGGATAAAAAGTTAGACGAGCATTTTCACTGGCGAATCTAGAAAACACTCTCATTTTTCTACTGTCATAATTCTTTTTAAAAAAAAGTGAACCAAATATTCGCTGGACTCAGGATTTGTGAAATTAAAGTCGAAAAAATATTCAAGTGTCACGGAACAGTAGAATTGATTCAGTGCGCGCTTTTTCGGAGCCAGAAGCAATTCGTCTAATAAGATTTTGACGAAACAGATTCGTGATACAGTTACATCCTGTGAACTCCACGTACTTACGTAATTTTCGCAATTTACAGGGTACAGTATATCATCCTGAAAAGCTCTGAGCTTCATAAAACACCCTTTACAATTCAATCGTTTTTGATTTTCGACGAACAGGCGGAACTTTTTGGATTTGGAGAAAAATAACTCAGATGCTCATCTTTCCGTTCACGTGGTTTCCTAGAAAAAGGGTGCAGTATTCTTCTCTGATCGACTCGGGCTTGAATATTTCAGTAAGATTTCAGACAGTACACATGCACCACAAATATATATTGAAAAAAATATGTACTGTATAAAAGAAGGCACGACGCACAATAATGAACGTCCACCTGCGCCGCCGGCAGACGCCGAACTGTCACCAGACTCCAGCGTGCGACGGAAGGACCGCGGTTGACGGCAACCCGGCAAGAAACCCCGTGAACCCCGTTCTTTGCCGCGAGTCCCAAACCTTAGCTTTTCGTCACCCGGTATGAAATGCTCTCAAGATCATTGCCATCACCGTTTACGCAACCCTCTTATGCCGCTCCTTCGATGAACAAGTTAACCTCGACACAACCTCCTCTGGCAATTTTTCTTCCATTCGTCGTCCCACCAGAAAAAACTCTTTGTGATCCACAGAACGTGTGCTGAGATTTCATCATGTTTTTATTTTTATTTTAGATTTTACACATACTCGAGGGTACATTTATTATCAAACGTCACAAAAAATGCGGTTTCCATTCCTTACTGCTCATCAAAGAGCAAAACTTCCATTTATATTTTCCACTTCGCGGATGTTCGAACTTTGGAAACCACGAAGGCACTTAAACTGTACCGAGTGTCAATTCTCGCTCATAAATTTCTCACATTAAATGTATGAGCTGGAACTTATCGTTGTTTTCAAGTGTTGAACCGAAATATACAAAGCGGCTTCCCCGTGTTTTCGTGGATACCTTTTTCCACATGTTCACGTACCACATGATGGGTGTACCACGAGGTGGTACCATGGTGTAACACTGATCCAAGACATTTTCGGACTTCAAGGCTTTAACTTTATTCACGACCGATTCCGTGAATATGCATAGTTCGACGTTCCAGTCTTCATATATAACATCGAATTTTATTCAGCATTCTTGGAAATGTTACGTCGATTCCTACCATCTTAGTTGGTTTATTTCAAGTGATAGACAAATGTAATTTGATAATACTGTACATTACTTCTATTCAACTCAAGTTGGGGTGTTTGGATAAATCAATAATTACGTTTGAGTATATGCATATGTAGGAGATTAAATATTTAATTCGAATATTTCAATGGGGAGGATTAAAATCGACTTCAGGGAATCCTCTCAAATGAAATCCCGCTGTGTGTTGACCAGAATGTTCGCAAGTGTTGGGAGAGTAAAGACCGGGTTTTCTATTCCGCTGCGTTGGATAAGGCCACATTTCCTCACACAACCGTTGTACACAACCCGGTCTGCATAATGAAGTGGTGGTGTTATCAGCTTGGGTCAAGCGCGGCGACCCAAGCCAGAGACAAGCTTTAAAGCAGAAAAAAAGGAGGGAATAAATCCTGTAACATTCCCCGCACTGAAGCCTCAATCCCTCCTTCTTCCCCGTGTTCGTTCGGATTTTCCCCCCTCATCAGGAGACTCATTCACATTTTCCTCCTCGTCAAACACATTAGGCGAAACGAGCAGACTCGTGTTTACGAGCTCCGGGCGGTTTGTTTTGCATCAAAAAGAGAAGGTGTAACAACCAAATGCCAATCCAGCGTCGGAGAGAAATTTCTTCCTTTTTGCTCCACTGCGTCGCAAAGATCAAAAGACAGATTTCCGAGCGTGTGTTGAAGCATTTCCGACGTTTAATCCAGGCAAACTTTCGGAAAAGAAATAGCTTCCGGCAAGAGTGTGCATTTTCTATACTTTTTTTTTGAAAGAACGTTTTTTCATGTTTTTTCATAAACTAATTCCCGAATTCACCACGTGAGACACTATGCTTTATAAGGAAACGATTCACAGACACTTGAAAAAAAAATTTGAATATTGACACATATTCAAGATGCACGTCATTTTCTTCGGAATTTTCGCTCCTGCTTCTCTGTACTCTAGATAATTGTAATCATCCTCTCTTCAATAAAAAGTGCAGTGACAACCCAGCGAACAAACGCTTTACAAAATTCGGAATCAAATTTTACTTCAGATGATGCACTGCAAGTCTAATCATCTGGAATCAACCAAGCTAATGGTAACCAGATGGGTAAAAAATTAATGAGACTCATTTGGCTGTCGTGAAAATTTTCAAGCTTTTGATATACTTTTTTTTTTTAATTGCATTAAACAAGGTTCAGCGCGTTTCTTTTCACTTATTCTTTCAGGTTTCATCAGAAACTTTGTTTCAGGGATGCTTCAGAGTGCATTTGTTCAAAAATCATGCAACGTTGTGAAAATAAAATTTTAAAAATTAATTACGAATAAGATATATACTGCATGTGCAGACGAAATAAAATAAATTGAATATTCTAAAACGTAACAGAGCAGCGGAATCGCTCTGAAAAAAGCATGCATAAAATATTTAAGAATATACAAAAGGCTTGCATCAATTTAGTGAAAATAGATCCACTGTTCCATATAGTTTTACATACCTCAGGTAAAGAAATTTCCCATCAAAAGTTTGCAGACCGAGGCACACTTTTAATTCACAGTAAATGCTAAAAAAAATAACGCATCTTCCAAATGCAATACGGAGTTTCTCGACCTCAACTATGATTAAGAAAAGATTCACAAGCCTTCTAAACGTTCTATTTAGCCAACCAAAGCAAATTTCTTTGCGTGCAAACTAAGTTATGCAATTCATGCGGCGTTAAGTCTTCTAATCGCGTCGGGATAATTTCGGAACATGAGCAAAACCTATTGTTAGCGGCTTCAAATTACGTAGGCATCTGTGACAGGATCCCACGGCATCATGACGATCTATTTCCATCGCAAAGCAGACTGTAAATAGAAAAAAAAATTAATAATGCGCAATCGCGAGGCGCTCGGATTCATCGTTTCCGCGTTATTTTTTCATTTTATCTTATTTTTTGCTGAAAGCTGTAGGGATGAAAGTCTTTCGAAATGCCCGAGTTTTTCCTCATCTCAGTCGGGAACCGCCTGACGTGCGGAATTAGGAATCCGGATTCCGAGAGGATGTGAATACCCAGAGCCGGAAGATTCGTCACGCCGGGGTGCTCGTCCGCGAACCCTCCGAGTACAGTGTTTCGTCAAGTACGCATCCGGTTTCTCACTCCTGACGAGTGGAAGGATCATTCAGAGTTTTCCGGAAGACGAGTTTCACCTGATGCTCTCGTTTCCGGCCTGTCGAGATTTTCGATCGACCTTCTCGCATGATGCGATTCCGTATTTCCGCACGTAAAAACACGCCGCACTAACACTCGAAGCAGAAACTTCAGATACTGTATTTCTAAACAAAGTTCAGGAAATGCGATCAACGCATGAAAAAAAAAAGTGCTCATGAAATCAAAAAATCAAATAGCTTGGGAAATAATCACGCAACGATGTTTTAAACCCCACTCAAGTACAGTACGCAGAACACGCTTCTGCTTGTTGTAGGATATGCGCAAAAAATTTCGGGTATTCGCATACCTTGCATTATTTGCAGTATGTGTCGCATTCTGTGGTAACACCGAGTTCCAGTCTTAATTCCAGGGCATATTTTCGTCTAAAAAAATATTAGAGTGCTGGGGGGTCCTTTTGAAGGGGTCTAAGGAAATGGTTCTAGCGTGGGATATTATTCTCAATGGCGGTTTTTATCAAAATTCCTCCAAGTTTGGAACCATACCAAGGGTACCTTATAAGCAGTGATAAGTTTTCTGGGTACGAGAATCCCAGCCAGAATAATTTCCAAGAAATTTGCTCTGTCGGACATCCGTCGACCCCGTGCCTAGGTACTTCCAGAGGACCACCCAGAACAACCCCCCTTTTTTTATATTCACAGTACCCTGGGATCATGGATGGAATTTGAGCGCGTCTCGTCATTTTTCACACCTAAAAAGGACTATTATTGTGTTCATCTCGGTTCTGGCATTAAACGAACTATTCAAGACCACCCTGTGCAAATAGAAAGAGCAACAAAAAGCCGCCGGAATGTCCAAATGAGTTATCTTCATAAGCCTGCATTCTCATGCATCGCGTATTCGATATGTTATAAAAAAAAGTATTTCGCGTGTCAATATTGCATCGAGGATTAGCAAACCCGTTTAGTGACGGGCCAGGGTCTCCGATTTGACCGTGTCATAAACGAATGACGTAATTGGCACGAGATGCCGGCATTCCTCCCGATTCCCGACACCACTTCTCGTTGGGAACCACGCATTCTTCTTCATTATCACGCCGTCTGGAATCTTCTTGTTGCGCCACAAAAAAACCACGCCATGTCAACGAGCCCATGAAAAGGCCCCGAGGCACTTATAACTGGTCATTACCCAACTGCGCCCACTTAATTGAGCGCCGTTCCGAGCAGAAGTAAACCCCATTTGAAACGAAATTGTTCGATTTAATGCTCCGAAAACAAACTCCGATGGTCTGGACGCTGCTGGTTGCAAAAAAAAAAATCGCTCGGGCTAAAAAGCGATTCTTCCTTTTACTCAAATGTTCCCGCAAAACAACATATTTACCAGAGTTTAATGCACAATTTTTATGAGATGCGGTGAAAAAATAAAGGCGTGTCTTGAAGTTGATTACACAATTCGACGTTTTTCATGCAAGCCCATTATCGCTTATGACCAAAACTTTCAATTCAATCGAAAATATCCCGACTATAAATTTCAGATCCATGGAAAGAGCGACGTATGATGTTCGGATTATGTATTTAGAGAATTAAGAGGGTACTGCATTTGAAGCATTAGTGGAATCAACATACTCTCAGATAAATTAAAAGCAATGAAAGGGCGTCTTACATTCTTTGACAAATTTATGTCCATTTTTGAGGCACAGCATATATCTTATGTTCGTGTTTGATGTAATTTTTAAACATCTGAGGACTTTTCTCGAAGAGAGCTTAATCATGGAGGGATCTAGTCATGAAAAAAAAAAAAAACGGAATAAAAATACTGTTTTCTAAAGCTATGCTGTGGGAGAGAAAAATAGAGGACCGCAAAGCGGTTAATGGTACCCTTGCTTCGAAAGATCGCGACTATAGTTCTTTGTAAAAATAACTAAGGTAACAAACGGAATGATGAATCCGACGTGGATTCAATTATCCGCTGCCCCAGTTATTAATCAAACCGGGAATAGAATCAGTCGATTCTGCGATAAATGAGAATGAAACCCAACGGACATCTTCGTGATGCAACGTTGGTTTGATGGTCCAGACAAGAGTTCAACGGCGGTTTTAAAGCCCATAAACGAATTGTATAAGGGAGGGCGGTTTCTATAGAAGTGATGAAACTCGATTTCTGTCATTATTTTCGCCGAAGTAGACAATTAAAGTCTCCGCAAACAATTCTCATTTTATCCCGAGGGTTTTTAAGAATTGATCATTTGCCAGACCGTTCCATAGAAATGAAAACTATTCTTCATTTTCGTCAATAACAAGAGGATGAGAAGGATATTGCCAAATATGCCGGCGAAAATTGCTGCAATTCTTCACCCACGGAAAAAACTAAGTGCAAGATGTCAAGTAACAATTCCGTGAATTTATTCCCAATTCTTCATCTTTTTTTAAAGGGGAAATGAATGAGCTGTTCAAAGATTTTAAAAACCAATTCCCGATTGAGTTCCGAAGAAAATTGGCAAATCTCTCAGAAGAAAAGACTTTAGATTACGACGATATGGAGAAAGTATTGTGATACGTAACACGTCGCAAGTTTTGATCGCCGACCCAGAATCTTTGTCTACATTCTTTCGGAAGGGAGGAAAAAATGTGGACCTCTTGAGCAGCTCATGACGCAAAGCAATCATGAAGGTCAAACCCACGCCAGTAAGTCTATTAAATTTAAGAATTCCAAAGTTATCGGGAAAATTTTAAGCTGGAATTGGGTCACTTTTTATCGATGATATCGGGATTATTCCCTTGTTAACGGGGGTTCAGAAGCGTTCAAGTTTGAGTTGCTCAGTGTTGAAGTAAATTTTTCGTCAGTGTTGAAGTAAATTTTTCGTCAGTGCTTATCTTAACCCGTGTTCTTCAAGATTTTCTGCTACCAACTTATTTTGAAAACAGTTAAAATGAATTTGAAGTTTTTTAATCTCCAAATTAGGAGTTATTTCCAGTCTAAGTTCTGCAGAGTCAAGTCTCGGCTCGACGCTGAGTTGGTCGAGAATGGCATAGATTTTTAAAATTCTTTTTTGGCAATCCTCATTTTTTAATTCGCGTTTTTATTTGCACACTACTTAAAAATCGGAAATCTGAATTCACGTTTGTTAATCCTCGGAAAGCTCGGAAGAATTTATTTTCAAAGCAGAAACAGAGCGATTTAACTTGATGCCCGATACTGACTTCAGTCAGCAATGTCAATTTTTCGTCCGTGATTCTCGCCAACTTTTTTTTTGCCTTTTTGTCGATACACTTTAAAATTATTTTAAAATTAAAACCGGATATTGATGTGCAGGATATCATGAACGAATTCTGATGTGTTTCTCGTCAAAGCCATTTTCGTTTTTACATTTCGAAAATCTATTTCATGCGATCAATTGTTCGATGTGTTGCGCATTTTGCTGATGACATTCCCGGCAGTCCAAGCAAGCAAAGAGCCTTCATCCTCATCACCATAGGCATCGTGTGCAAGGACTCAAGGACCATCGACATTCATTCAGGTTGTTGAATTCTCGCCTCAGGGATAGGCGAGATGAGAAATCGCTTCACACCGTGGCCCCAAAAGTGCCCCAGGAAAAAAAGAGTAATTCTGAAAAGAGCCTCCAAAAGAACGCCGTTCGAGGGCGTGGTGGCATAAATAAGCGCATCAAACCGTGGGCCTCGATTGGGGTAGTGACTCATGCCGTCGCATGTCAAGGGCCTCCTCGGGGTCGCTTTGCCTCTTGTTACAAAATCCGTGTTACGAGGCCGGTTTGGGCCACTTTCGGAACTGAAAGTTCTCTGTGTGAAGGGCTCCAGCGAAAGATCTTTCACTTTTCCTGCGAGGGTGGTCAATGTTCACTTGTCTGCATGGGCTGTTAACCCATCTGCGTCGAAGTTGGGAAAATTTTAAAACAATTTTTCCCATGGGCAATGAAGAGGAAAAAAATAATTTTTTAACCAAGGCCTAAGTCGGGGGGAAATCTGATTTATTTATTCTTCTCTTCCAGCAGAAAATTTTGGCTGGAAAAATTAACCCTTCTATATGGCAAAATCAGGATATTTCCACAAAATCGTGTGTCCATGGGCTCGGAAAGAAAAACACCTAATTTTCGAATCAAGACTTAAGAGTTGGAAAAAAGGCTGATCTTTTTTTTCATTCCGATTGGCTTGCGCTCCTGGCATGATATTGGCATGAGAGATTTTTTTGGAACCAATAGGATTTACTCTTCCTAAATTTTTTCCAAACTTGGGCCTTTTTTTACCCAGGGGCACTTTGGTGACGTTTGGTCAAAGTGAAATGAACCTCCATGCAGAAAATCTCCACTTATTTGCGATGGGATGGAAATAAACCCGCTGTCATCTAATAAGGTTTAACTGGTGGTACTGTAACCACCTCAGAGAGGTGTTGCTCCAATGAGAAAATGTTTGTTGAGTGAGGAGTATTAAAAACTAGGGTATGAAAATTCGAAATTTACTGACAGGGGCATGAAAATCTCACTCAAGAACACCAAAATGCAGAAACAGTGCAAGCGTAATGCCGATACAGATAACTTAATTTATGAGAGGCAAATTACGTGTGAATATGGCTAACTTGAACCTCGGAAAGTCAAAAATTTCGCTCTGTCAAATTTGCGTTTAGTTCCCGTTTGAATCCCCCTAATTACAATTCATTAGAGATGTCCCTTCCTCACAACACATCCTCTTCAAACCAATATGACTTGAATTTCTGGAGGTCTTCGGAATCCTAATCTCTGAACCCAAAAAATAGAAGAAAAAATTTAATCGATGCCCTATTTTTAAAACTGAAGGGAGTAACTAATTGGGTAACTGTGACTTTGCTTCCAAGTTTAACAACTTGTCAACTCATTTACCCAGCCGTTCAAGGTCAATTTTTCCTTTCCTGTAATTTTTACAATTTTCTTCAGACCAAAATGTCAAATTCCGCAACTCGAAAACTCCTTAATTTTTGTTGGGTCCCTCCACGTTTAAATTGGGGAGATTTGATTTTAAAAGCTGATGCAGAAATTAAGAAAGTGAGTGAGCTACCCTATTCAGACGATTTGCGTTAAACCCCCAACTGGACACCTCGGAGGTGGTACACAAAAACTTGAAAAAGTTTAGAATGCAGAAAAGGCTTGAAGATTCCAGGTATATCACTCAACAGGAAAAAGGTCTTGCAAGGTTCACTAATCCGGTGGAAAGTATATACACTACTGCATGGTGAGCACTTGTCCGGTGGTACACGGGATTCTTTCAGTTGAAAGTTCAGGTTCTCCGAATTTCAAGTTGGGTGGGATTGCACCAGAAATTTGACTTGAGAAGCAATTAATGAAATGAGAGAAACAGCTTCGTGCAATGTTTAATATCAAAACGCATATGCAGTGCGCAAAATTGTAAGTAACTCAAAAGTAGATATTTCAAGCATGGAATGCAGACTCCCATGTTCATAACTTGAATTGAAACCAGTTTTGGGTGATATCCATCGGTTATATGAATTATTGAAGACATGAAGCATTGCTGAATGCCGTATATGAAGCAATGGTGAACTAATACATCCCTTATCCAAGTCAAGGGCGTTTCGGAAATGCAATTCAAGCACATAAGTTGAAGTAGGTCTTGCACAGTTCATTGAACCAGTTCTCACACTAGCATGTCTGGAAACTGCTAAAAAAAACAACCCAAAAAAGTTTGACAAATTACTGCAATACAGCATTATAAAAAAAATGCAGAAAGTTTTTACTTGTACATCACAACAGTGGATATGAATAAACATTTTGCTAGCCACTATTCGTTATAATGAACTACAGTATTTAAAAAATAAGTTGATAAAAAGTTTCCTGGTTAAAGTTTAGTTGCTTCGAGCAAAAAAGATGAACGGATGACGAAAATTTCCATTATCGTAACTTAAGCGAAATATTTTCCAAGTGCTCTTATTTTTTTCGCACGGGAAGGAAAAAGTGTCGATTGAAGGTAGTTCAACAAGTTGGATAATTCCCTATGGTAGATTACACCTAATACCTACAATGTAACACATAAGGCTATGATGTGTGGGTCATGGGATGCAATTATCAGCAGTTATTTGTGGAAGTTTCCACGCATGCATGTTCATGATGTCTTTTAAGGGCAAAGCATCCGCAAAACATACTGCTGCAAGCTTTTCTTAAAAAAAAAAAGTATTAAATTTGATGCTTCTGTTGCAATAACCCTCACCCTACTGGCGATGAAGACCCAAAACAACCTTGGAATACAGCTGCAGTTTTCAAAGGAACCCCATGGAAACATTAAGTAACCGAAGCGGCCGATGAATTGGTCTTTGAACTACTGTACTCCCGAAATATACTCGTAAAATTGGATTTGAAAATGACCACATAGTCCCGTGGGAAAATCGGATCACTTCATCAGATAATAGATCGAAAAGGCACAGCCACGAAAATAATCGCCGGTGTAAGAGTCACGACGCAGATTCTACCCCAAGGTGATTCGCCGGGATTTCTACCGATTTATCTCAATATCAACAATATTTATATTATATGCACACTTTCATCTAACTGTATTTTAAATTCTGTGTTATATTTTGCACAACCTTGGAATAGGGTTTTCGAATAAAATCTGGAACTTCGCATAGTGAAGCAGGCTGACATTCAAAACGAAATCGGTGAAATCGGCTTTTCGCAAAAATCATACAATCGTTCGGTATTTACTTGTTTACTGGGCCAGGTGTACGAAACACGTCATGGATTTTGCAGATGCAATTCAGAATAATTCCACTTTGTTCTCATGTAAGGAACGCAGATATTTTTCTGTTCAACTTTTTTTTCAAGGTGTTCGGAAGGTAGGTGCAATGATGTAAAATCAAGAACTGTAATTCGATTGTTGTCGTAACTGGACTCGCAAGTACCGTATTTGGAGCATTTTCTTCTCTGTCAAAAGGGAATTTTTCTCACATTTACGAGCACGTGCAAGTAAATCCATTAAATCGATGAAAATCGATTCTCATAGCACGCGAGCAGAATTTCACGCTCGTATGGATAGATGAAAGCTTTTTAGGTCGGGCTCGGGCCAAAGAAAATCCGCAGAAAAATTCTTCGCGATTTTATGCACCGCATTTCAAATCATTCAAAGTGATCTGCTTGAACTGAGGTCTTAAAATAATCAAGATTTATGCGCCATGGGACGAGAAGTACGCGATTAGCGGAAGTTTCTCGGTGCTTCCGAGTACGCAATTTGACCCGATTTCCATTTTTAAAAACTTTCGCAAGCACAACGGTCCCAGACAGTACTTCCTTCCCAACGTAATTATTCTTTTTAGACTTCAAGAAATGATGCAGGTCCTGAAGAAGGAAGCCATTGGTGGGCAAATGCGTGCTCTCGTCATCCGGCACGTTTTGAATGACACTGTTGCGAATAGTGATCTGTCATGTGTTCTTGCTGGTCCCTCTTCCACTAGACATTCACGCATTCATAGGCTGTCAATCAAGTGCATGGCGTACCCAAACGAAAGCACAAATGAAGCAATAAATCGTGTCTGCCTCAGGCTATTCAAGCGAAATACGAGGATTTTTTTTTCTCTGGAGTGATTTGCGGTTTAGGCATTACTGGCCTTTATCGCAGAAGTTTTCTGGAGAAGTTAAGGTTCTTCTCGGAGAGTATAAAAATAAACGTTAGGAGCTCACCTTTTTTATAGTGAGTATGTATAAAAGCGGAGTAAAAATCACACGGCGGACAATTAGTACATGAATAGGGAAATTTAAATCACCTCCACGCATAATTTCAATGAAAACCTGCAAACGAACGGGTTTTCAGGTGAAATCCTAATTGATGACATACCAAGAAATATTACGGTCGATCTGAAGACAAATAGTTGAGGAAAAATTCGCCAAATGCTTTCTCGCCCCCATGTTTTCAAGTGTAAGGTTTCAAAATTTCGTTTAAATTATACTTCAAATTTATTTCGAAAAGGAAAGAGGCTTTCAATGCGTCTAATGTAATAGCCGCTCTTTCAACCCTTCATTTGTATACCGTATTTCAACCCTTGAGAAATACGGTATTCATACGCGAACGTTCATTTAACCCCTTGAAACATTTGCCTCAGAATCTTGAAAATTAATAAAAGCAAGCTTTGCCAAGGAATGAACATAAGCCCATGTCTTGGTTCAAGATTTAGCGGTCATGGTGGTCTGTGGACAGGTACATGGTAGCCGACTTCACAGGACGCAATTTAATTTAACAAGGTACACTTCACCCGCTCCGCAAACAGGGAATAAGGTCCCAATACCCAAGGGTAAGGTCGTCTCTCCTCGAGGGTGAATTGCGACAAACTGAAAAAAAAGTGTCCTTCTCGTGGACACAGAAATCACGCGAGGAATCTCGAAGTTGCGCAAGTGTCCAGTATTTCCCCTTTTGGCACGATCACGACCCGCAAAAATTTTTTTTCTCTTAAATATAAATGAGTGAAAAAAAAATAAAATGACCCTTGTGCATGTTCCGCGGTTTGGCGATTTCCGAGCGCACGGGCTCGAACTTTCTCGCCACCGACAATGATGCGCATTTCCCTTCCAAAAGTATTAATCTGGTTCGTGAAGGGGGGGCAGTACTGGTCGGGCATTAGTTTGAACCCCGAGGGCCCACCTTCACCACTGAGTGGCAAGCTCCTTTCCGCTTCTCTGCAATTTGCGCGCCACCGGTTCGGGTTCCACTGCTCCGGGTTGAATAATTTTAAATTTGCAGGGTTTTTAGAACTTACCTGACAGACCTCTTAATACGACTTCGGAAGTTTGACTTCGTGAGCGAGTCCGACGACAACCGGTGCGGACCTAGATTTGACCTTACTCTGAGCCTCCGGTCTCTAGTGCACTCTTTTAACCTGCCGTGACAATTTGCGCTGGTCCGAAAGCAGCGCGATGAGTTCAAAAAATTCAGAAAGGGAAATGATGCAAGCACAGGAAATTTTAGAAGAGCATGAATGAATGAACAGAACACTTCATTTGCCACTTTTCAGCGTTCACAAGGTTCACTCAAGATTTCCACAACCAAACCCCCCTTCCCACCCAACCCAAAACCACTCAATGACATTTCAATCACTTCAGAGCAGGAAAGCACAAATTGCTAACAAAAACAAATAAAATGCAATACAACATGAAAAACAACTGGACATCTGACATGTATGCATACACCCATTCCTTCCCTGACATTGGTAACAAAATATATGTAAAATTAATTTAAAGCACGAGGTCTTCCGCTTGTTTCTGCATGAGGTTTAGTTGAATGAACAAATTACAGAGAATCTTTGATGAGAAATCATATAAAGCCAACAATTTATCTTGATCCTTTAAGATTTCAGAAAGGGTAGAAGAGCATCATGCAACACATTCACTCGAATACTGTATTGTAATTTAATCCCCTTTTTCTGCCAAAAATGGCTCTAAAAATGAATGTGCCGCAACTCATATTTGAAGAAGCCTTAGTTAAGCACAGTGTCATCTTTTGTACAAAACCTAAAACTCTCAAATAAAAACGACGTCAAACAATGAATGGACTGTCTGGAGAATTATGCTGAAGCCTTCAAACTGAAGCACTCGCTCAGGCTGCTGTTGGCCACGCCTGGATCTAAACTGGAATGAGACTCGGAGGCCAGAGATCACGTGAGAAAATTGGCGCCGTGACAATTTGCGCTGGTCCGAAAGCAGCGCGATGAGTTCAAAAAATTCAGAAAGGGAAATGATGCAAGCACGGGAAATTTTAGAAGAGCATCATGCAACTCGAATGCTTTACTGCATTTTAATCTCCTTTTTCTGCCAAAAATGGCTCTAAAAATGAATGTGCCGCAACTCATATTTGAAGAAGCCTTAGTTAAGCACAGTGTCATCTTTTGTACAAAACCTAAAACTCTCAAATAAAAACGACGTCAAACAAAGCCACTCTGAACCATTCAGTAGATTCATGCACAAAAGAAAAAATTATATGCCTTATCTTCCATAACAGCAATGCATTAACAAATATGATGAATAAACACTTCGTACCATTTAATGGTTATATTTAAACTGCTTTCCAATTTTACAGTATGTTATCCTTCGAAATGCAGCGACGAGGACGACCGATTAAATAGGGCAGGAAATGAAGCTATTTATTACAACGATATGGCTGCAAATTACACAACAAAAACTATTTTCAATCAGATGAAAATTACTGAGATCGCGCTTGAGATTCGTAAGAAAAATGTTACTGAACGCTGACAATGAAAATATGATGTGACTGCCAGGAGGATATTAAAACTTAAAATAATTTATTTCAAGAACACGCATACGCACTCAAAAAATATTTGAAGAAAAAAAACTTTCATTAAGAAATCCCATTGCATAATTTTCGCCTAATGCGAACTTTTCCGCAGTACGTTCCGCATACTTACGTTATATCCGGGCCTGAATGCTCTTTTAAAATGTGTCAATTGTTTGTCCACAGATAAAGCGAGTTGATGAAAAATGAACCAAGAAATATTTGAGAGATCGAGAGCCGAGTCTAACGGACATTCTTCCTTAGTATTATGGTCAGATTCTATCGACAGTTAACGCGGTCAGTGGGTTTTCAGGGACGGGACGATCGTCGGGGTGATGGGGTCAGGAAAGTTAAAGCCCTCTCGGCCTATTTTGATAGGGTCTCACTTTTTTTTAACGCCTTTTCTTTTAAGAATTAAGTACCTTAACAAGTATGACATAACATCCAAAATCTACTAACTCTCATTGCACATATGACATAGTGTCGACACGTAAGAGTAATTTTAGCCCAATCACAGTGATGCATCATCAAAAGGCCCTGCTTCAAAATTTATTAGAAGAGTACATTTTTTAACAATTTACCATTGACTATTTAATCCGACGTTTTCTGGGCTCATCATTTCATCAGAGCCCACTTCAATAGTTTCTTGCATTAATAGTTCCTGCAAACATTTCTTCCGATTTTACCAGGCCCTGCATCAAAATTTAATGAAGGAGTATATGTAAAAATTTACCACAAAATGTTTTATCAGAATTTTGTTTTCATATTTTTCTCATCACTCACTTCAAAAGTTCCTCGCATTGATTGCTCCTGAAAACATATCTTCCGATGTAAAGTTTCTTCTAAACATTCGAAGTTGACTTTTCCGGCATTATCTCTATGGCGGCATTTTCTCATGACGCCGTTTCATCTAGCGGGATGCTGATCTTTGCATCAGCAAAGACGACCTTTGAGAAACGCGACAAGATAATCTCTCGTCGGGCAAAGACGAACGCCGACTGCGGGAGTTCAACAAACTCCCGCCATGACCTCAGGGCTTGAATGCAAACAAGTGCCGGGTATTCCTCGCGGCAAAACCCAATCCCACGGGATAATGCGAAAAGAAGAGAAGGAAACCCGAGAAACCCGACTTCGACTTCCCTGCTTTTGGCCGCCGGGATGAGAAGGAATCGAAACACTTTCTCCGGGACTCCGTCGACACGGTCGGATTGACATGTTCGCCTTTTCAATAGCGGACTTATTTTATTTTCGGGAAACGGCGAGGTTTTTCGCGATTCCGTAACCGCCGCAGGAAGGAAGAAAAATCGGAACGCGGAAGTCGCGAAAGGAAAAGTTATTCAATTCCTAATCTAGCAGAAAAACGGGGAAAATCCTGGCTTTTTTTTTTTTCAAAGCACGGCCCGATTTCTTGCAGACACCGTAATACTTCTTGCATTGAAAAGTATTTTAGGCGGAAACCCCGTTTCGCCTAAATTTGCAGTGGCTGATTTTTTTTCATAACCAGGCTTTGTTTTTAAGTTTGCAAATTTCTTCAAATTCGCAAACTGCCGCCCAGTTGTAACGCTCAAGTACACTAAATTGAAGAAAATTGTTTACCCTCTATTGAAATCAATACTTATTCTTTTAATTCAATTTGAAATTCGAGCATTCTCGCGCAATAAGAGCTGGCTCAAAGATTCTGACTACGACCTTATATAAATATTTTTTTGTCCACTTCCTCGAAAGTTTTCATTTTTGATTCTTTTTCTGCCCCAGAAGGTTAGCTAATTCGAATATAGCCCAGAACACCCTGTATTGGAAAAATAAAATTTATCTTGCTTCGACACTTCTGGTCTTCCAGAAAATTAAGGCAATGGTTTGTTTCCCATCACCTTCACGTCTTGTCTGTTCTCCTCCTTTATTCTATTTCTTACCAGCATTTATTGAACCTTCTATATATCTCTCATGTAATTTTCTCGAATTATTTCTTTTACGTTACATTGACTTCTATTGTTGAAATTTTCTCGCTCGGCATTGGTTTCGCTGGTATATTCTCATGCATTAGCCCTCGTTTGCATTAGCACGACGAAGTCAGAGCCAAACATGGACAAAGGCATCAATAAAATTGTGATCAACCAAGTGACAGCTAAAATTACGACTGCCATAATCATGGCAAAATAAGAAAAATAATGAGTCGGCGTGGTATTTCGCTGAGGGTTTTTCATTGGTTCTTTCTTCCCGAAAAAAAAAATTGCCCACGCAAGGGATCACGGAATTCGGATCAAATTCTCCGGAATTCGGAAGAGAAATAAAGATGATGAAATGACTCACAGAAGCTCAGCCAGGATTGCCGATTTCGAGTGTATGATTTTGGCAAAGCTCAAATCTGCGGGTTGAACAACCGCTGAACCGATTTTTCCTTTCGCAGTTTGCAGAAGCCGCCACTTGTGCGAACGAACTGCAGGCAGGAGAAGAAGAACGGTGTTTCTTTTGGTTGATAAGTTGAGCTGCTAGTTAGTTTTTATAGAAGTGATGGCAATTTCGTCACGTGTCTCGAAACTAAAGCGCCAAAAAAATGTCTCTGAAACCCAGTAAAAGAACAGTTAGTCAAGTACTACAACACTCACGGGTTTTCATGCATGCAGTGCGGAAAAATGAAGTACAGTATAGGATCGACACATTGATTATCATAACCAGATTTTAAAAATGTCACGTCCGTATAGAAAATGCCAATATGGAGGAATTGCTGACGAAGAAAATGGTATAAAACCATATTCAACACACATATAATAGAAAACACAACGGTATACCGCACTAATAACCACAAAAAACACGACGCGTTTAAAATGTGCATAGGCAATAATGAATACTGAACTTTTAATCTCACCATAGTAATATGTGCCCGAGTTGGTACCTGAAAATTCAATTTCTATACTTTATTTTCACCTGTTTGCCTTTCTTTGCCAAAATCCCTTGACACAGGACTGTTCGGTCGTGAAATTCTGTCAGAATTTTTTCTATCCTGGCATTTCTGTTTGCACGATACAACCCCATTGACTTTTTTTTATAAACACCACAACGGATATCACAGGAATTGAAACACATGTTTTCACTCTTTTAGAATGTCGCACTCGACTGATTCCCGAAGATCCAACAATATTTATCAACTTCTGTATCTTCTTAAAACATGAAAAGATAGGCCAGTGGGCTGATGCGGAATGCACTTCACTCCTCGATACCATTTGGTTTTTTTTTCTCGGGTTATCTCACTTCGAACTTCTTTCAATTTGACGCGATCAGAATTGCTCTATAGATGATTCGATTTCTCGAAGCCGCGTTGATTTTATTAAATCGTGCTGGACAGCTTATCTCAAAATTGAATGCACGACAGAAAAAAAGTCAATCGCAAGAAAGTTTTGGATCCCGAGCATTATCATCCTGAGTACGTGATCAGGGCCACGGACCAAAGCGTCGAGAATAAAAAAAATTCGTTCTTCCGTTTTCACGAGAGAAAAAAAAACGGAAGAAAAAATATACGGGCGAACTTAATTACGCCCGACGGCCTTGTCGACGGCCTCGACAGCAAGTCTTCATTGCACCATGATCACAATGTTTTTTTTTTCTTTCCTTCTTCCACAGACCAACACATAACTGCCTTCCGAGAACCCAGCGACGACTGTCGGGTCCGAGAAATGCGCTTTATTTATTCATGCCCGCTATTCGAAAATTACCCGTGGCCTACCGACGGCCCGGTCAGCGTCGACATGCGATTGTTGGGATTGTCACATTCCGATTTTTTTTTTTTAACTTTGAGGGCGTATTTTTAAAATTCGAATGGATATCGCAGCTTTGCAGTTGAAAATAAATGCTAACACTTCTGAAGTGTGAGCTCAATTTCGCAGGTATTTCTCACCTATACATATGGTCGTTTAAAAATAGACACAGTATTTTTGTTATGCAACACTCTCAGCAGTGGCTGATTCGAATGAATATCTTGGACTGAAAAAATCATGAAAATAGTTGGAATTGTAGGTACGGAAAGAATTCAGCCCGGTTTGGCTTCATCGTCCGATTTCAACTTTGATTCCTAATTTGTGTTCCATTGGTAAGTACATTTCCACAAAAACAAAACTTTAAAAGCTTCCGTATCCAACAGGTGTTGTGGCATCATGTTCAAATGCAATTTCATCGCTGATTATTTTCCTGGTCCAATTTCAGAAGTGATTTCAAAACTAAAAGGAAATGACTTCTTGAGGATTCAAGCTTTCCAAGTGCTGATTGAAGCTGATGTTTTGCTTCTTCCGCAGTCACTTTTTATTGCTTTCAATAGTCTCCTAGGAAGAAAACCGTATCTTGCCTGTGTTTAAAGAGTTTAATATCACCGCTATGAAATTGAATGAATCCAATGCTCCGGTTTCATCGAGGTAACTTTCGGTCATCGTGGTTTCACTGACCATGCAGTGTTAGTTTTTATATTCGACGCAACATCTTGAGGAAATACGATGGAGAAATCCACTTCCGCGTAGGTCTAATCCCACACGTGCTGCTGTTCATTGAAATGCATCTTCGCGACTAAAACTGTCGTGATAATAGCGTAGATGGTATCACAAAACAAAAACAAAAAAGAATTCCAGTGCCCAGGACCAAAGGCACGTTCAATGAATCCGGGGGCTGGTGCGTAAAAAGGAACTGTTCAATTCATGCCCTTGGAATGAATAAATCCACTGTTCAAAATTCCGGGAGCCGGTCGATATAGAAACACATCACCGAGCCCAGTTGTTTTCATCGTCGGTAGCAAATAGTGAAGTCCTTGCTTCACGTCACGCGTCTTTCGTTTCTCGCTCCCGAAATCAAATGCAAAAATTACAAGACAGGGACAGAACACTTTTCGGTTTTGTCCCAGAAAAGCCGCTTGTGCGAAGGAGGTGTGTCATTAGCATTTGATCGGAATGATAAACCCTTCTGAACCGGTCGGGGTACGGTTAGGATTTTAAATTATGCTGAGGCTCCGGTGTACTTTCTGTTAACGCAACTACGCATTTTGAGCCGCGGATTTTGCAATTCTTTAGTGCATTTGGAGGCGTGATCTAGTATCGGAATTCAAATTACTAGAAGTTACTACTACCATGGCAAGCTCTTGAAGCTGTTTGTGTTTGAAGAAACAGGCGATAAACCAGAAGTCACGTCGGCAGAAGATAACAATGGATTCTTTCAATTGCTAATCTGTCGTAGTAAATTTATCAAAACGACCGAAGCTTTTATTTGCTATCAGCTTTAATTAAATAACCGTTAAAAATAATGACTCATACAGAACAATTTAATAAAATTCACGAATAATTTTTTTTTACCTCTGCGTATTTTTAATACCGTTATCTCTTTAAAAAGTTGCCCATAAGCGGTAAAACCAACAAAAAAGTTTCAAAATGTACTCGGGGGAAAAAGCAAAAGATTTGTCTCATTAAAGTGTTGAGCTGCGATTTTCACTTTTATTGACTCCGCCAATGATAAACCTTATTTTCTACACAGACGAACTTAATTTTTCTTGTTACGACTTACGCGCGACGATGAACGGCGGCCCGTCCTCGTTTTTAAGAGACTACAGTACATTTCTCTACTTGCTCCGGAGGATTTAATTTGAAAAATTGATCACCATCTTTAGGAAAGAGCCCTGCACAAAATCTTGCCGCCATATTACACCAGTTGTTTATTACGGGCACCAAATAGTACATTGAGAGAGCCGGAGCGAGGCACTACCAGGACCGCAGACCACAATAAATTGGCACGCAAAAACGAAGCACATATTTCTGTCGAGAGATAATGACTCACCACTCAAGAATATTCAAGCGAAAAAAAATGGCGAGACGTTTCGCAAGCTGTTAATGCGCAGGTTTCGAAGCGCAAGAGAGAAATGGCGGGCAGGAAGTTCGGCTCTCATGACTTCATTTCTTTTAGAGAACTCAGTTTTCTCCAGGGTTTGCAGAAAAATTCCAAGAAAAGCAGATTAAAAAATACGCGTACCGATCATTTCCAACTTCAATTTTATCTGGGTTCTGAAACGGATGCAATTACTCTGACGGATGGAAAACTTGTCGCACTGGCAACAAAACCTGCATGACCCCAAAACCTGGAACAGAATTTTCGTAAGGGATTGGATTGTCAAAGTTATCAAGATGAACATGAAGATACTAAAAAAAATCAATCACCATTGATTACGCTGTGTGATATTTCATCAAATATAAGACGATCCCTTTTTTCCAATTGGTTCAAAAATAATTTCAATCATTTTCAATGGTACATAACATTCAATGACTTTCTAGACATGTGCGTAAAGTTGCATGACCGCGTTGGCCAATACAGTTTTACTCGTTAATGCCCAGTATAAAATCCAATTGAACAACTCTTCATTAACATGTACTGTTGAATGGAGCAAGGGATATTTTTTTGGTGGGAAGTCTCGAAGGACACCATAGAAAGAAAAACAGTGAGAAAAACTGCATCGGTGGAACCCGATTTCATGCGGAAAAAATAAACCCACGAGAACACTTCAAGGGCGAAAATTTATAAATGAAAAATAAATACAGCAAAAAACGATAATTTTTTATAATGTAGTCATGAATGCGTTCTGAAGCATGACCACGAGGGGGACGGAAAAAATAAACCCACGAGAACACTTCAAGGGCGAAAATTTATAAATGAAAAATAAATACAGCAAAAAACGATAATTTTTTATAATGTAGTCATGAATGCGTTCTGAAGCATGACCACGAGGGGGGAAAGGTACAAGACTACTGTTTTTAGGCTAGGATTGGTTTCTAGATTCAACGGTATTGTTGAGGATTGCTTTTAATAAAAATAATAAAAAACTCATGGGCCTAACAAATAACTGAGGATTTAAAGTGTATGAAGGAATTTTCTCTGCCCGAAAATTCCTGAATACGGCAGTTTCTGAGTGGTGAAATTTTGTTTAGCCCTTTTGAATAAATGAAGCAGGTAATCATGCCTAGAATGAGCCTAAAAAAGTGTCCATGCGATGAAAGCGCGTCTTACATTCGTGAAACGAGATTATTTTCAGATTTGAAAAACAGAAAAAAATATGTATTATACTACAGCCGTATTCGAGGGAATACGCGTAAACAAGAGTGAAAAAGTTTCGATTTTCTTGTCGGGGTATGGGAACCGTATCCAACAAAAGTTCTTCGGTCTCCATACTTTTTTCAAGCGACTCGCCGAGGCGAGAAGCTCACTCAAAATTCGCTTCGCAATCCACAGAAAGTTTTGTGTGCAAAGTACGAGCAGCTAAATAACTTTTTTTTGTTCCCCCCCCCCCCCCCGCGTTTTGTTCTACTGTACTGTACTGCATAACCTGTGCATCGTTCGCGGCGTGTGTTGACCTCGCTGCGATTAGATTCGCCCGAGTCCCGTTTTCGGCGGTCGGAAAGCGACAAATCACGGACCCATAGGAAAAGTGAAGCAGAATTATCGTCGCCTCCGGACTCGGGTGCATGCCAGAGAGAAAGTATCCGAGGATTGTTCGATCATCCGAACCGAGCCAAGTTCCTCAAAACGCAAGCCTCATTAGCCACTGCAGGGGCCATAAAAAAACGAATAAATCGAAATTTCGAATCAAGTCAGTGCCAAGACAAACTCAGCGCTAGCCAAGCGAACGCCGAGTCGAACCAGCGCCAATTGGATAATTCCACGCGAGGTAAATACAAATGTAACGCATTTACTGGCGTACAAAGCAATTCTCTCATTTTTAAAAAGAAACCGTGGCGGAAAATGAGGATAACAAAATTCAAGTGACAATGCTTAAAAATTTTGGAAAATTTTTCCCTGCTTCGAATTTTTTTCAGATTTGCATGAGATGAAAATTTCAACTCTCAAGTAAGCTTGTATTCACATTACTACTTCTTGTGATTTTTAAAATGCAGGTGGATTCTTGTACAAGGAAATTCAAGAGACCATAAAAAAAGCAGTGTGGAGAAAATTCCAGTTTAGAGAACCTCTATAATGCAGGGAGAGAATCCCATCGGACCACAAAACCCATTGTAGACAAGATCGTTTTAGAGAGAGAGAGAGAGAGTCCAGCTATATAAATTTCAGTGAATAAAAATACTTTGCGCATGTCATGTACGGATGGAATTTTTTCAAAATTTGAGCTAAGAATCTAAGGTGCGCATCTTACTCAAGGGCACATGATGGTTCTCAAATAAATACGTCACTGCTGTGGAACACAAAATTCACGCACATCAACATTTCGGCATTTAAAAACCCCAAAAACTTCAAAAATCCTATAAACATTAGTGCTTAAAATGCGCTTAATTTGTTTTTCCACGCATGTGTTCATTCAGTCACTTTTTTCTGTGCGGAATGATAACATCATGCAATTTTCTTGAGAAATAATCCTTTTGCGTATGGCCAGCTTAGACAGGCAAACAAATTTGTCTGCCTTGAAGAGTTATGTAAAGTTTTCTCTGGAACCACTTCTTCAGATTTCCTGAAGTTCGTTGGGAGAGTAAAGTATTATAGATCTGACGATGCGAAGTAACTGTACTCAAGCTCCAGTCCAGTGCATCAATAAAACGTATCCTATTCAAGTATGCTGAGAAATTTTCTTCCGACATGAATAACTTGACATTTAGATGCACCTGGAAAACCAATTGGGTTCAAAGCTTGGGGTCCCCAGTGTACCTAATATACGGCATTATTTATAGCGGTAAATACATCGGACAGCTGAATATCATAAAAACTAGGCAGAAGAAATTACAAACCTGCAAATACTTTCTCATGGGAATTGGTTGAACAAAACCATTTTGCACTGCGCCGAATGTTTATAGCTGCAAAAAAAGAGAAAGCATGGTATGCGAGTATATGCGAAGTTGTTGCTTGAGATTATGCAATTCAGAGATCACATCATGGGAATTGGTTGAACAAAACCATTTTGCACTGCGCCGAATGTTTATAGCTGCAAAAAAAGAGAAAGCATGGTATGCGAGTATATGCGAAGTTGTTGCTTGAGATTATGCAATTCAGAGATCACAAAGGGAAACTTGCTTTTCTAAAGACAACATCTACAGATGCACGCACTTAGATAGCAATGGATCACTAGCAGTAAACGGTATCTTCTTTCTGTGTCATCAATGCACTGAATTTTGCCAATTTCCCTCATTTTGACCATTTCCCACACTTTTCATGACACGATTTTACAGCAGCGCTTATTTTAAAGCCACAAGTAATGAAGGCATTGAACCATTCCAATGATCGCATTATAGGTTTGCCACAGCAGTCCAGCTTCTTTATTGTCGAACAATAAAGAAAAATGTATCCCCACTGCATCAAAATTTTCTAAACTTAGTGCTTCGAAAATGGCCAAAGCAAAAACTTGGCTTCACTTCAATTCATTTCCTACGCTTATCGCATTAGGAGGTCGTCCAGAAATGTAGTAGAATGTAGAAAAATCTCGGGTGGGCACGAAAATTTTCCCAAAAGGATAGTGATTGTGGTGCTTATTCAAATGCCGCTAGGAATTTAGATTTCCAACAATTTGCCCGTGCCATGAAATTTAGGAATACGAACTTTTTCATAATAAATTTAGATTAATGCGAGTCCGTGATGGAAATTAACGATTTAGGACGTCATTCTGGGAGATGCAAAGAAATTCTCGCACGCAGGTGCAATTTCTACCTTCGAGGAAAATTCTAGGTCATCGAGCGAAATGGAGAAAAAATTTGTTTTCATAGGTCAAAACTTGGGGGAAAATTTCTTGAGAGAAAATCGTTTCGTCCGACCTTCAGTCAAGATTCTGAAAAATACTTCTTGAAATGCTTCAGTTCAGGACGCCAAGTTCTTCGTGAAGGTGGTACCCGAACCCGAGTCAAGGAAAACCGGTCAGCACTCAGATTATCTTATCGCAACGAAAGCAAATTCGCTAGACAAAGAAACCTCCAAAGTCAGATAATTACAGGAGAGCAATTCAGAAAGTCGACGGTTCCCGAAGCCACTTCAAACAAAAACACGAACGTGGGAAACATGGATGTCACGCAAATCTGATTCAAGGAGCACCGGTTCCATCGCCTCCGGGGCAAATGAATCCAAATATCGTAATCATCCAGAGAGGAGAATTCCAGCCTGAATTACATGTTGAAATTCACAGCACTGTCATCGACAGTTGGCAATTTTGCGAAGCCAGAGTTGATCGTGATGACGCGACTTCAAGGCGAAGAAGTGGGCGTTACCCGGTTACTGAAAACCGTGGGAAACCAGGTCGGAGTTCGAGAGAAATGCGCGACTCTTTTCCACCCAGATTTCTCCAAGAGTAGCGATCATAAGGAGGCGGAATGAAGTCGCAAAGCTCTGATTTCTCTTTTCTTGTTCATCATGAGCGGCATCTTATCATCAAACGCGTTTCCCTTCGGCAAATAATAATCGCTGCGCGAGCAAAAACCATTCAGCGAGTCGGGATTTCTTATCTGTTCAGTCTTTCGAGACACGAGCTCGCTTCTCAGTTCTGCGATGGCCCGAATGCGTGCCAATCTCTACAACCCTGTGTTTTCGAGTACAGTATACAAATCCAGCAATATGCTCGCAACAGAAATTCTTGAAAATAAGCTCGAGTTCCACGGTATTTTAGTAAGTGTTTTGCGTCCGAAGTAGAACTCTTTTGTAACTTTACTGACTTTATGCAAGGCAGTTGGTACGCATTCTTATAGTGCAGCTAAAAAAGATATCTTTAATGAAAGCTTGTCGTTTGACTTTCACCGTACGCACGCAAGTCACTTCAATACAACTGGCTCGAGAATTTTTCAAATGTTCTCCTTCAATTGCCACGAATCGTAAAATCCTATTGAACAGAATGAGCTGAACTTGGCTATTATGCATTAGCTATTTTATATCCGCCTGTGCACCATGCACGTATTTCTTACCTAAATTTGGCAAGGAAAATGCAGCAGCGCGGTTTTCTCTTTTACAAACTTCAATTGAATATTGTGCGATTTTATTTCTGTAAAGTATTTTGCACATAGTTTCCGGGTATGTAAATAGGGAAGAACGCAAAAATGCTACACATTTTCTTTCGCTATAATTATGAGCGATCAGTAACAGCTTTGATCGAATTATCGAAATTAAGGTGTCACGTTTCAGTCATCGGTTGTTGGTTTCTATATTTCAACCTTTTTGTGACTTTTGCCTATTGTCAAAATCACTAGTCGAGTTGACTGTCTTGAGCCTTCAATTAACTTCTGAATATCACATGTTCTTTCGTTTAGATAACGGGTGATCATTTTTATTGCTTCAATGAATCATGTGCCAATTTCTCCTTTGGCTGGTATGAACAGAGGTCATGAACATCAGAAATTCACGCTCAAAACTCCGGGACAATCCACCTGCTACTGGAAATCCCTTCAATAAATTCACGCTCAAAAGAATTACGCGCGTAAAGAACATTCTTATTTTACTCAAATTATGGTACATTTGTCGCAGCCTGTTTTATTTTAAATTTTTTTTTTTTCAAGGCACTCGTCAGTATTTTAGAATCACTGTGCTGGGAAATGCCAACGGATGCACTCAGAGGATGACCACGTCGAAAGGGGCAACGGGGAAGGAGGCGCAGAAGCGGAAAAGAGGGCTCTGGTCGGAAACAATGCGAGTCACTAAGAACTGGACTCCGGATTCGGATGCTCAAAATAATGCACTCAGAGGATGACCACGTCGAAAGGGGCAACGGGGAAGGAGGCGCAGAAGCGGAAAAGAGGGCTCTGGTCGGAAACAATGCGAGTCACTAAGAACTGGACTCCGGAATCGGATGTTCAAAATAAAAAAATGCATCTAAATATTTATAAAAAATAAACTATAAAATGGGGTGGAGACAACGAGAGGAATATTTCGCGGCCGCAGTATAATCAGCCTCAGCCGAGACGAACCAACGTGTATGAGCTCCGATCGCAGCCTTGACTCGGCCACCCTATTTCGGAGCTGAAACGACACATTGCCAGGGACTTCCTGTGTGTGTCACGTGTGCAATCCCGTTGAGTGCGGACATCCGTGTCTTTGTCTACATGGCTTCTGTTCAACTCTTACCTTTGTGCTCTCCAGGGTCTGGTGTTTAGTACATGTATATGGAAAGGAACGTTTTCAATGACCCGCGTAAACGGCCCCATCATCCCAGTGCGTTTCCTTTGTGGACGCCGAAGCCGCGAAAGGCTTGCAATAATCTTAATAAAAAAAAGGGTACTCTCCCGAAGGACCATAAAAAGTGTTAATTAGCTTTATATGATTTCTCATCAAAGATTCTTGCTAATTGTTTAATACGTTGAAAATTATCTGGGAACAGG